>JANPXK010000945.1:0-40123 GCA_024704745.1 Rosa lucieae
GTAACAACCTTCTATTCATTAATGATGCAACATATCTTAAAAATAATTTCATATTTAATCAGGTGTGCTTTTACCTTATAGCGTGAGAAGTTATCAAGGCAACCAAGTTTCATAAACTTCATGACTGATTCCTTTGTTTAGAATTTATCAGTGCAGCCAAGACCTGGAATCACAGATAATTCATTTATGCATCCTTCCCCGTCCAGATTTGAGTTTGATGTGCACTTCCACAGTTGTCATGCACTGTAAAAGAAAGACTTGCTTACATATGTATACAATGACACAATTGCAGTCATTGGTATTGTGAAGCACATGATTTCCGGCATATATAACTGGTGCTTTATGTGGATAACAACTGTTGTGTTCCAGTATCAAAAGCATCATCTGACTGTCACATTAGATAAATGAATTTTGGTCATTGTCTACTCTTTGGCTGCCTAAGGAAGACGCTGGTGAGAGAAGAATCCCAAAGAAAAGATGTATCCAAAAGGCGAAAAGCCTGCAAAAGTAAAAGCACAACAGAAAACAACAATTACAGTATTAGATAACAGTCAAGTCTTGCTAAGTAAGAATACCTGAAGTTTCAAAATAGAAATGCAAAAAGAAGGTAAAATGTAGTCGTCTGATGTTGCAGTCGCGCTAATATCTTGAACATGCTCATCAGTAAGTTTAGTTTTGATAATGTAATTCTCTTCTCGTTGGAATTTTTTTTGGACAATGTAGATTGCCAGAAAATGGTTCTGCAACATAATATGCTTCTTAGTCAATTTATTCGCTGGTTTACCATCTTTAGTACCAATAGTACCAAATCTAAAAACCTGAAGTAAAAAAATAAGCAATGTGTTTAGAAAAAAAAAGGGAAAATGATCATTTACCCAATTTTAGACTAAAAATTGCCCACTTGCTCCACCAACTCTTTTTTAACCCCATTTACCCAAAACACTCTAAGGGATTATTTCCCCTTTACCCAATTAATTCTTTTTTCTTTTTTTTTGAGACTTTTTTGCCCTCTCCTTCTTTCTCACTTAGAGAGAGAAGTCACCTTCCACCTTGCTGTGCTCCGGTGACCAGTGGCCGGCGCGGGCTCCGGCGACCGGTGACCGGATTCCGGCGACCGGTGACCAAATTCCGGCGACCGGTGACCAGATTCCGGCGACCGATGACCTGATTCCGGGAACCGGTAACCGAAATCCGGCGACCGATGACTGGAATCTGAAATCCGGCTATTACTGCCCCCCAGTAATCATATTATTGCCCCCCAGTAACAATATTATTGCCCCCCAAAAATCATAGCTTCAACCAATCACAGAGTGCCATGTCACCTTTGTTGTGTCATCCAACCAATCATAAAGCTCCAAAATAAGTCCATAATTTTATGAATATATTTTTGCCGAAATATCCATGAATTAATTCTGATTTCTTCTTTATTTTCGGCCAAAATTCCTTTAGGAATTGTAGGATGAACCTAGACTTGTTTTGGACTTCTTCTTTCCTTAAAATTCTCCCTTGAAAATCTCCATGCATATCCTTCCTTGTTTGGCGTCAATCACCTTGATTTTCCACGTTATTTCCTTGTTTCTCTCTTGGCTTTTTACGGCAACACGTAATTAACTCCTCCAAAAATATCTTTTTCCCCTTAAAAATGTCCCTTGATTTCCTCCAATCGAAATCTCCAATCACTCTCCTTGATTTTCACGTTGGCTCCTTTTTTTCTTCTCCCCCAATAATCATATTATTGCCCCCTAATAATCTATTGACTCTATGTTATTCCCCCAATAATCTATTGACTCTATGTTATTATTTGTGGGAATTATGTTTTTGATAGCTGATACGTTTATTTTGTGTTTATAGTGTGGAAATGTAGTGTACTATGTTGGTCTATTGGGGGGTAATAGAAATATTATTGCCCCCCAGTAATGTTGGGTTGCCGGATTCGGTTTTTGGTGAATAAATCGGTGAGGGGGGAGGAGAGAGAGAATAGATCGGAGAGAGAGAGAGAAGAGAGAGAGGAGGTGGAGATCGGGGGGGGGGGGGGGGGGGGGGGAAGGGAGAGAGAGAGTTTGGGAAGGAGAGAGAGACTGATAGGAGATGGATGGGTTTTAATTTAATAATAGGGGCACAATTGTCAAAAGATGTTAGATTTGGGTAAATGGGTTAAAAAAACTTTTAGTGGAGTAAGTGGGCAATATTTATGCTGAAATTGGGTAAGTGGTCACGACCCCAAAAAAAAATAATTAAAAAAAAAAAAAACCTGTGTACAAATACTTGAATATGTGTGTGCACGTGTTCCATGGATCAACCAAGGAAAGAGAGTTGATTGGCATACCTGAACAAACTCTGATAGAAGCAAATCTTCTCATTGCTTGTTAACATGTCATGGAGGATGAAGCAATATGAGAATGTAGATGAAGTGCAAGCTGATCAAGTTTGACACACTGAAAAACATATGGGGAAATATATACAAGAACTATATGAGAAGTATAAAAATGATAAGCATGCAGTTCTTTATAACTATTTAACAATGCACCCTGGATCCTGAGGAACAAAGACAAGTTTTTCTCTGAGACTGACCAGCAGTGGGTACTATCTATAATGCTGCTCCCAGTATTCCAATAGTCCACAGTGAAATTCTCAGTTAACCCATTCACACCCTCAAATGAGCATAATATGAATATTGTTGGCGATTAAGAATGCTGCAATGGAAAAATGGCACATGTATAAGGAACCTAAAGAAGAACAGATCTTTTCTCATGCAAAAGGTAGCCAAATATGATGTCGAACTAGAAAGAAGAATATGTGTCCCAACACATATACATCATAGTGTTTGAAATATGATTAGCTAGCATGTTTATTTTAGTTACTAAGACTAAATAAAATCGTGGTGGTCAGAAATTCAAATCTTATTAGCATCAAGGATGTATTGAATATAATGAGATTACAACCAACTGTATAATATATGTTTACAACGAAGTGACGAGAGTTCATCAGTACGTCCTCTCCATACTTTGACATCACCAAATTAACAAGACATTTTCAATCAAGCATCCAATTCTAATCCTAGCCATCGCAAGAGACTCACGACACAATAGTAAAACCAAAACAAGCAAACAAGATATTTTCAGTTGCCTCCTCCTATTTTGGATGATGTACTTGTGTAGTTGTATCCTTTTATCCGTGTTTCTTCCAAAAAAACAAAAATAATAACCTGACAATAAAACAATTTGTTTTTTTTAGTCAACTATAAAACAATTTATTTGAGCCAAAAAGAAAAAAAGGTCTACACGTAGAAGATGACAGTCCAACTGAAGCCGTCCCCAACAAAATTCAACCCCCTCATCCTCTCTGTTGTTACAGACTCACTGTCGTTCCTTTTCTGGTTCAACAAAGAAAACCCCATTTTTATTTCAGTTAATGACACTCACGTCCCACATTCCTCTCTCTCCTCTCTCTGTGACTCAAAACCTTCTTCAAGACCCGGTCTTTCTTTAGCGTCTTGTTGGATTTCTCAAACCAAAAAACCAAAGCGTTCAGTCTTGGAAACGGTCTCTCTGTTTCGTCTTGGTTATTCTTTTCTAGAAACATAAAGGGTCGCTTTCGCTTGCCAGCCATGACAGAGCTCGTCCTCCATTCTCATCCTGACCATTTCTCTTCATCTCCAACACCCACCACCTCTTCCTCTTCTTCTTCTTCTTCTTCTCCACCACCCTCCTTAACCTCCGCACCGCCGTCTTCTTTAACCTGCGCACCCCCGAGGGATGAGTCTTGGGTGACGGACTGTGACGCCCGGCAGCAGCTGTCCCTGTTGGCATTGCTGGTCACGTTTTTCAGGAAGTCTTGGAGTCCTTGCAAGAGGGAAAGGAGGGAGCTTTGTGCCATGGAGATCGGCTGGCCTACCAATGTGCGCCACGTGGCACATGTCACCTTTGACAGGTTCAATGGCTTCTTGGGTTTGCCTGTTGAGTTTGAGCCTGAACTTCCCAGTAGGCCTCCGAGTGCAAGGTACCTTCTTGATCAGTTTTTCATGTGATGTAAATTTGGGGTTTAACAAATTACTGCGTTTGAGAAATTGAGGGTTTTGGTTACCTGCATTGGTTTTGGGAATTGTTAGAGTTTGTGAGTTTTACATGTAGAGTTTTTTCTTTTCTTTGCATTGAAGTTTTTGTGAGGTTGTCTATTTTCCCTGTTCTGTTAGTTTGCTTAAACCCAGAAATGTTATGAAGTGCTTCAATGAAATGTTATGTTCTGTAGGTAATTCTATTACCCCTAGTTACATAAGTTGTATTACAAACTTTGCAATTGTATCTGATGTGAAAGCTAATGACAGTTTTTCTTTTAATTAATTGTGTATCATTTAATTACTGCCATATTTATTCTCGAGAAGCAAGTCTTAGATTTTGTCATTGTCGATTCAACTACTGTCATTTCTGCCTCTATGTTTATCAGTGATTTTAAAATTTTTCATTTTCAGTCGAACTGTTTTTGGAGTATCTACCAAATCCATGCAATTGTCTTATGACTCTAGAGGGAATAGTGTGCCGACAATTCTCTTGCTTATGCAAGGGCGGTTGTATGCTGAAGGAGGTCTACAGGTATGCATCTGTTCCCTTCTCTCACTAGTATCCATATCTGTATCGTGATGCGTGATTTCAAATGCTACTGTAATGTTGTTATGCAATTCTACTAGCTGGGAATTGGGTAAAACCATACTTCTGTTTCATCTATTGCATTTTCTGTGTCAGATAGGGTAGTTCTGCAGCTCTGCGCATAATATATAGGTTAACTATACTAAATAGTGGCCCTGACATTCTGAAGTTGTATCCACATAGGTAGAAGGGATATTCAGAATTAATGGAGAAAACAGTCAAGAGGAGCATATAAGAGGCCAGTTAAACAGGGGAGATGTACCAGAAGGCATTGACATACACTGCTTGGCAGGGCTGATCAAGGTATGGCATTGGGATTGGTACTTTATAGCAATTTTTTTCATATGCCTTTTCAGATGAATCTGTTAACGTAATCTCAGTGACAATAGTGACAGAGGGGATGTAGTTGCATATCTGTGTTCTGGAATCATGGCAAAGAGTGATTTAGATTATCATTCTCTTAGGAATTTAAAAGAGAAATGCCTTTCTTTGGAATGATTATTTTCTTTCCAAGGTTCTTAGAAAAGTAGTTACCAAAAGGACTACCACAAACAGTTCAATTTATCTTAAAAAAATCTGTCCTGTTGCAAGACCTCAACAAGGAGCAACGTAGAGATAATCATGTAAAGGCTCTAATTTTTTGGGACACATCACAGGTAATTATTATCACTTGAAATACCAACCAAAGGAAAATTCAATACTGGCCTTCAAGAAAAATAGCAGCTCTGTTGAAACGTACATCTGCAGATATATTTCTAAGCAAGATGTTATAAAAATAATATTGCTTGTTCCTTAGGTCAAGGATGAAATCAAAATCTGGCTTTTCTATATTATATAACTGGAATGACTTGGCGCAATTTATCATGGCACCCTTGGACCTCTTTTGTTGTAGTTTCATTTACTTCAATTATCAGTTGTCACCGTCTTTTGTACCTTTTCATCAAGAACATTTAATGATGAAAATATTCTTGAATTTATTAGATGTTTGCTGCATTGCAAGTTCATGTTTTGTTCTCTACCAGAATTTTAACTCACCAGGTCAAGTTCTTCTAGTACAATCAAGAATGGTAAATCCTAAACTAATTATGAGATTCTGAGTTTATTGTAATTTGGGAATTTGATTGGAAGTAAATTTGTTGGTTTGTTTCATAGAGGAATTTTTGATGAATCTATTTTAATAGGATTCTCAGATTGCCCTTATGAATTGGCTATGAGGATATTATTCAACTCTTTTGGGAAAAAACTGAATCACATTGAGATCCTATGGTTCAAGTCTTCCTCTCTCCTTTCCCCCTTTCTCTTCTCTCTCTCTCTATCTTTGTCTCCTCGTCCCTTACTCTCTATTTGTCTTCTCTCTGTCCACCAAGTTTACTATTCCCTTTTGCTAGGCAAAAAGGGAAACTTTCTTGAGCTAAAACCTAGGACAGACCTTTGGAGACAGATAAGTTTACTACTGGGCTGCAGTGTCCCAGTAAATTCATGATCTCAACAATTACTGAGCATTTTCAAATCATTACTGAACTTGTAGTCTAATGGATTTCAATAAATGATGTTCATTGTGCTTGTAGCTGTTATGAAGACCCACAATTTAGATCGTAAAATCAGCAATATCTTTGTAGTTGGATGTTTTTTCTTCCATTTCTAAATTGTCTATCATGTTCTTTCTTTTACAAGTCAAATCTTGAGTAACCTTTTCTAGTGGTGCACATGTCTGGAGAAATTTCATATGCACCCTATTATTCTTCATTCTGGTGGACATGCTAGGACTTTAGGATCTTTCCTTGACTTGAATGCTCATCTTCATTTCTTGTTCATGGTTGTGAGTGCCATTTGTATGCCTCCATGATTTAGCTGAGAACACCCATAAGAAAACAAAGTGGCCTTGTTTGCCTCATCTTGGTATTTTCATCTGATGTATAACTTTGGTTGTTTAGGCTTGGTTTAGGGAACTCCCAGTTGGGCTTCTGGATTCTCTAGCCCCTGAGCAGGTAATGCAGTGCCAGACAGAAGACGACTGCTTAAAGCTTGTGAGGCTTCTACCCTCTACCGAAGTTGCTCTATTGGATTGGGCGGCCAACCTTATGGCTGATGTTGTTGAACACGAACATCTAAACAAGATGAATGCGCGCAACATTGCCATGGTTTTTGCACCGAACATGACTCAGGTGTGTTTGTTTAGTCCTGTTTCTGTTTTCTCTTTCTTTATCTGTACTGCATTTGACATACCCCTATTAGTAGCAGGCACATAATTCTTCTCACAGTTCGCAGAGGGACTTTCTAATAATCAAATCAATGTTTTCTTATTGTTTCTTCAGTTTAGGCTTCCAGTGAAGCTCTCATTTTCTTATGTCCAAGTTTTTATGTTAGTTTGTTACAGTATTCTTCACCTCGCACCCTCCATGCATTTAAAATTTTGATGTTGGCACCCATGCTAATGAGCATTTGTACAATCAATCTTCTCACTTTTAATCATATGTTTAAAACCCCTAATAGCAGTGGCCAGTGAGATTTATGTTAATCAATGGTTGGAGCATCTGCAGATTTTGACTTGTTGGGTTTTAGATGGCAGATCCTTTGACTGCACTGATGTATGCTGTTCAAGTGATGAACTTCCTCAAGATTCTTATTCTGAAGACACTGCGAGAAAGGAAAGAAAATGTGGTAGAGGCCCGTGTCTTTTGTGTAGAACCTGCTGATGAGAATGGACACCAGAGCTGTTCGCAATCATGCCATGAAGATGTTGTCGAAGAGAGCCTGGTTGAGAACCCAATTCCTAATGGCAGGGACTGCTGTGGTACTTCTGATCAAGTTGACACTTTGGGTAATGAAATGGAAGCTGTAAACACCATGACAACTGAAGTTCAAGGGGACTCTGTGAAGAGCAAACCTGATCAATTGAATAATTCAACTTTCAAAATGGGACCTGAAAGATTAAGTGATCAGCAAGCTGCAGTATGGGGAACAGGGCCCGTTGAGAAGGCTAGGAAAATCAGCAACCTGAATCGCATAGATTCAAGGAGGGAGCTAATTGAAGCCTGGCGGTAAATGAAGCTCAACCCACATTGTGCATCAACTGATTCTATGACATACTGTGATCTAAGTTTAATTGATTTCAAAATTTGGGAGAAGAGTTTTGTGAATTGTTCATATATGTACAAAAATTCTGAGAAAAGTTTGTGAATTGTTCATGTACGTACTCTGGTTTGTTGCTGTGTGAGTTACTTAATCTGTTCATATTTGATGAATTGTTCATGTAGGTTTTAATAAAACGTGTAATAAAGCATTCATTGTTTCACGTTCTGTTTCTATCCACAACCTGTTGTCAATACCATTTACATAACAATCTCACATAATGAAATTTCAGTCGACTAAAAACCAAGCGGAAACAACTTGGACATAGTCATGCTATCTGTAGTGTAAACAAGGAAAAAAAGTCTCCAGCACTTTTTAGCCTTGTGGAACAGAAGTCACCATTACTCGACAATCGAATCAAGTGGCAAACTGGGATTTGAGTTTCTAAATTTTTTGCTATACGTACGCTGCCAAAAGCACTTTCAATGTCTAGTAACATAAAGTCTCTCATTTATAAGTAGACAGTCATGAGTTCAACTCACAATAGACTAGTTGTTTTTTTTTATCAAAATAAATAAAATAAAATAAAAACACTTTTGTTAGCTTATTAAAACCCCTTTCTTTCTTTTTTTAATTTTAAAAGCAATCATGAGTCACAACTCACAAGTATTTCTAGTTGTTCAACAAATGATCCTTTCTTCTTCTTTTTTTTTCAATAAAAGATACATAGGAAAGATTGTCTTTGTGCGACGAGGAACGCCTTGATATTTGGTTAATCTCGATGACCTAATAATCTAAGAAGCAATCTCTTGGGATATAATGTAATCTCTTGGCAATCTAAGAAGCAGCCAACAGTTTCAAGGAGCTCTACTGAATCAGAATATAGAGCCTTAGCAAACCAAGCTGTGGAGCTGGTTTGTATCAGACAAGTGTTAGTAAAAGCCTGGCCCGTCTTGCTCTTCAACTAATTCTGTGACAGACTGCATCATGAAGTTTGATTATTTTCAAAAATTGCAAGTCGTTAATTCATGTTCTCTGTGTTGCTGGGTGATTTGCTTAACCTGTTCATATTTCATAAATGACAGTACTTTTGATATCTCACTTACGTAGTTACTGAATTCTCGATTCCCTTTTCTCACTTTCAGAAGCTACGCCACAAGTAGTCAAAATGTCACAGCAAGTGATCGATTCCACTTGGTTTTTCATTATTGACTGCCTGGATTTAGGTAAATGAATTTGTCGTCAATGATGAAAAACCAAGTGGAGCTTGGTACTTTGATGTGCACAAATGTTGACAATTGGGACATAGACCTGCTAACATGTTAGTCCGCTAAAAAGGAAGCAAAGTCTCCATTAGATAGCTAGATTGCAACCATGGTCAGAAAGAAATGGCTCCTGAAAGGAACCATCGGAATACTCACCCTTATGTTACAGTAGTCACCGGGGATGGCTGTAAGGCTAACCTATACAAAAGAATAGGCAATTAATAAGACAAATTTTTGCCAGTAAAAAGATGTAGAGAAATATTAAAGAGGTACTGAGTTACTCTTATTGGAGCGGTTTTTCATATTTGTTTGCTGAGAAACCTGTTATTAAATCCTTGGAAAGAATTAAGCTTTTGGTCCATGATATATCTTAAGGTTCGCTCATATATTGTTTCAAACCGATTTTCCTAACTGGTGCCTAGGCTGCAATATATGAGACATCACTCTCTTCTTTCCTGCAGAATATATATCTCATCTTAGCTTTTTCGTCTGTCTTTTCATTTTGATTGTTAGAGAGGGGGGTTGCTCGATGCCCTGTCTTCTGGGTTATTGTTTCTACTTGGCAACAACAACAAAATGTCACTTGAACATCAGAAATCAAATTATGAATAAAGCTACATATTCAAATATTGCAGCTTCCAATAGCAAGTAGATACATCTGTAATGGGACGTGGACAAGAAAATGTAAAAGACCAAAAGATAGACGTAAAGATTCGCAGTCTATGGACTCAAATCATCTAGCAAATCAAATCACTGGCTAGTGTAGTACTCCGGATAGCGTCCATAGGACCATAGCACAATGTAATTAGGCACCATATGGTTGGAACATGGAAAAGATATAGATACACTAGCATCTAGCATATACCCATGCCCGTTTCTAAGAAGACCACCCAAAAAATGAATTTTTTTTTTTATTGTTCAACTCCAATAAGCGTCGGCAGGATTCGAACCCGGCTATGGGGATTTCACACCTAGAGGCTCTTACCAACTCGACCACCTGTGATGGTTCAAAAGATTAAAAAAAATGAATTCTTTGTGAAACTTTTTCTTTTTTAACTATCAAAGAATGTAATTCAATGATCAAAATTGTTTTTTAACGATCGTTCCTATTTTGGGCCATGTCATTTTCCTTTTTGGTTTGTAACATGACATATTTTCAAGTTGCAACAAAAGTTGCAACAAAAACCCAATAGCAAACAACCGTTTATTACTGGGGCTATTTAATATCCTACTTTGGAACATTTTGTTATATATTGAACCTGATCGAAATCATAGGCGATAATCCTTGGATTGAAGTTCATGGATCAGATTGACAGTCAAAGTAATGCCAAAAGGAGTATGTAATCCAATTTTTCTTCGAAACTTGGTAACATTATATCCCACCAAATAGAGGCAGAGAACCAACACCACCCATCCCTCATTCCAGTCCAACCAAGACAGATAGATACCCCAAATCAGCACCGATCATAAATAACAGCAACAACACCATTTGATTTTTTCAAATCAACTCACCCTGATCCCGTGCCTCTTTTCTCTCTACCATCAAAAACACATCTTCTATATTTTTCTCTGGAACAATCTACCTCTCTCTTTCTTTTCTCTCAAGCAACATTAGAGCTAGAATACTAAAGAAACCAGGCGCGCCATGGCTGCCTGTGGAAGCCTCCAACACATCTTTGAGACCCCATTGCCCGCTGAGAACCCAACACTGCTCGACCCCCTCTCCTCATGGAACATTCAGCCTGTCACACCCATCAACAACTCGTCCTTCACTGAGATCTTCGGAGAGCTTCATTTCAATGACAATTCTCCACTGTCATCATCATCACCTCATGTGTCAACATCCTTCTCATCATCATCTTTGGTCGATTTGGATTCACAACCCAAGATTATTAAGGAGTGCAATGGCAACAAAAATGGGGAGACTGACCAGAAGATCAACCCCATATCAAAGGAAGAATCTTTTTTAAGCACAGAGAAGAATTACAACAGGTCTCATAAAAGCAGTGACAGCTTTTCATCAATGAATTCAGAAAGCTTGCAACTGTGCACAGAGGGGCTTGGTTTTGAGAGCTCAGGCGATGTTGAGGACCTGAGGAGTAGCAACGTCAGGGAAGAATGGCAAAATATTCAAGAGGAGCAGGTTAGTTTCACGACAAAGCCATGTTATATGGCAACATCAGATAATCATTTTTGTGGACATAAGAAGTCAAGGAGTGCTGGTGTTGGAGGATTCCCTCCACCAATTTCTTGCATAAGCAAGAGTGGGAAGCCTTGGGTTTGCTTCAAGTCTTATAGGCACAACGGCAGGTTTGTCCTCAAAGAAATAAGAATTCCCACCCAGGAGTTCCTTCATGCATACAGAGAAGGTGGTCGTCTCAAGCTGAACTTCATTCACCATGAGGATGAACAGATCCTCAGCGAGGTAGATCGGGAAGACGATGATACGATGATGAAGAAGATTGTGATGATAATACTGACGATCAGGAAGAAAATGAAGATGCGCATGCAGATGACGATGCAGTAAATGAAGGAAATGAAGGCAAACACTGGAACCTGCGTACAAATGAGGTCTGAGGTTCTACATGTTTTAGGTAGGAATAAGTTTCAAGGTCGAAGTGATGTAGCATTGCAGTAAGGCTTTCATGTGTCTGTGTCATTCCTCCCACAAAAACATGCCGGTTTTTCTTTTGTTAACAAAGAATATGTGCAGATAATTAGACCTAAGAAAACGAGGAGATATGGCTTTTGCCATTTAGAGAATAATTCCTCCTACTGCACTTCTGCAGTGAACTTTTTAGCAGTGAACTAAATTGTTGTGCATTTTCTTTACAATGTAACAATCACAGACACAAAGCGTTAGCAATCTCAACCATTTATTTCTTCTATTATCCAAACACCATATAGCACACTACATGCAAGCAATGCTACAGAGAAGGTAATCTTGTTATATGACCAAAAAGACAAAAGTTGCAAACACATCCACTTTCTTTTCAACGCCACTTCAGAAATTAAGTCTTCAAAAATTGTCCAACCATAGTCACAAAAAGTTTATACAAAAGTGGGTGTTTTGAGCAAAATAGAGATGCCAAATTGCAAAGACAAACTCCGACAGAAACAGGCAACCATATTGTACTCGAATATACTGTTTTATACAATTTATCCAGCATTTCCATAATAGCTTTATATTTTTTTACTGAAGCAACCTGCCTTTTTAAGTGTGACAAAATACAGCATGAGAAATCCATTCATACCATACTAAGGTTTAGCAGAAAGCTTCAACACCGAATGGTAACTAATATCAACACAGGAAAATAGAAGGAAATGTCATAGCAAGTGCCAAGAGCCCTCCGTCTAGGGGAATCCATGTTTTGCACATTAGAACCGATCAAAATAAGCCAACTGTGGCAGTGGCATAGCCATACATATGGCATCTCACAGCATCAAGGTGAAGATAATATCACAAACCATTAGAAAGTGTGCACAATACAAAACCAAACATATGATTGAGATGGCTCAAACTGAGGACATCAGTAGGGTGTGACCAATCAAAAATGCAGTCACTGCATGAGAAAGAAAATGTAGCAAATACATATCTAAACAAGGTTTGAGGAGAGCATTTAATCAAGAATGTGATACCATGGTCACACAATCAGATCATGACAGTGACACCAAACAGGAAATCCTTCATATATCCAATGAATTCATCACAAATTTCAGATTTTCTACAGTCTAACAGCCTATTAAGTCAGCTTCTTGATTTATATGCTTCAATATATGTTTGTGAACCAGAATATGGGCAATATTTGGGGAAACTCACAGATATATCTGGATATATCCCGAGTTAGTTTCAGCAATTTGATACTGCTTAAATTGAGACAGCCCACAAATCTCAAAGGAAAAGATAAAATTCTTTAGTACAAATTCACTAAAGTTGAAGTGATAGAAGTGCAGGTCCCAGACCCTATGTGGTCCAGAAAAAGATTCTTAAGAACAGAGCTAGATTACAAGTGACGGCAAAGGGAAAAAAGAGTACTGATTAGACACTTCTAGAGATGCTTTTCTAAATTGTCAATGGAACTTATGTGGACAGAAAGAAAAACTCTTTCCACCAGACACGCATATGAAAGAAGATTGTCCGAAGTCTTCGGAAGATAAAGACTTTATTTATCACCTTAGAAAAAACTTGACTTTGGGCAATGCATTAATCTGGACGAAATGAGTCCACGTCTGGGGCTCTAGTGCTTCAGAAGACCTCATCCATCCATACTGAGTATCATCACAGTTACTCAGCTATGTGACAAGAAGAGTATTAAAGTTCTTTTCAACTGATTTAAACTCGGTACAAAACAGAGAAACTATCAGATTCATGAACAAAAGATATATGTAATTAGCCATGAAGCCATTAACAAAGGTTTCTCTGCTAGTGGGATCATCTTTCAATTTACCACTGCTCCATGGAGAATATATTAAATGCTCTCCACACATTAATTGCAGTTACAGGCTACTAGTATTGCTTCTACCATACACCAGTACTTGGAATATTCCATGTTTCTTCACCATTAGGTCTGTTTTATCAACTGAACCGGCAGCGAAAGACATAAAATATTCCATACACTGGTGTACAGTACAATTTCCGGGCAACCAGTAATGAATAATGATGTGTATGCACACACACATATTGAAAATAAGTTGAACAACCAGTTAGATGCTCAAATTCAACCCAAAAGGGTAAAAAAAATATATATATGCTCACACTCAGTACGGCCAGTACCAGTCACCAACCAAAAATGAAATTCAAGATACGTTAAGCATATGAGATCATGATTTCCCAATTACTGCACTTTTCTTCCTCTAGAATAAACCCAAATCTTATTCATGATTGGCATAGTTTAGGTTAACCGTCAGAGCAAATATTTCAACTGAGGATCCTCTCAGTAATCACTGCTGTACTTCCTAAACTTAGTGCATGAGGTGATGTGTTTTGAGTACTTCCATTATAAAATCTATAACATGCATGGTAATACAAGGTACATGAGAAGTATCACTATGGGGTGTTCTTGCCATCTAACGAAAGTAGCACCTTGTATAACTCTGGACGTCGATCACGGAATACTCCCCAGCTATGCCTCTTGCATTTGATCTTATCCAAATCAAATTCTGCCACTAGTACCGCTTCATCTTTATCATTAGCAGCTGTAACAATTTCTCCAGTAGGTCCTGGACATCAAAATGCGAGTTAAAAGATTTCTTTAAATGAACATCCATCCTCAAAGGATCAATTATATAAAGGTAGTTCTAACTCTCAAGCTGCCAGCAAAGCAGTGTAACATACCTGCTATGAAAGAGTTACCATAAAATGTGATCTCACTCTTTCCATGTTCAGTCTCAATTATCTCCTTTCCTATGCGGTTTGATGTTACTACAGGCACCTGAATTCATCAAACCTAGATTAATGTAGGATTTAAAATTAAACAACTATCACTTTGTTCCAATATGTTTGGTTTTTGGTCTATCACAACCCCAGAGTAACATCAAAGATAAGCTTTTTCCTTTACGACATAATGTTCAAAATATTCTGATAGAAGCTCTCAATTTCTTTGGCGTCTGTCTTTTTGACCCGAGAAGTGAAATTTTGAATTGCGTAGATAAACAAAACAAAGACTAATGCAGTTAACATACTTTAAGACATAAGGCACATGAATTGTTGAGAACAAACAAACTACAGATCTTCAGACAACTAAACTAATTCCAAGTCACAAGCAAATTAGCCAAACTACTAGTCTAATTTGGAAAGATCATGCTCCCCAATATGAACCCAGCTGTAGTTGATGGCATTAAAATCTAAGAAAATTACCAAATTCGCCCCAGCATGCCCTTGCATTACTCGCCTCCAGTGATCCCTAGAATCAAGTCCTCCATCTTGAGGTTCAGAACCAATAGCAGTAGGATAAAACAAAATCTCTGCACCTTGAAGAACCAAAGCTCGGGCTGCCTCAGGAAACCATTGATCCCAGCAAATTGCTGAAATTAAATGATGTATTAGCCAAATAAATTGCCCGCCTTGCCTTCCCAGGAAAATAACATGATAAGATATGTTCAACAAATCGAATAGGTATACCAATTTATTTGGTAAAATGCTACACCCAAATTCACCAAAACTTAAAAGGTACTTAGTTTTCTCACCAACTCCTATTTTTGTGAACTTGGTCTGGAAAACCTGCTTCCCAACAATAGTATAACTACCAATCATTATCAAAAATAAAAGAAATCAAAGCTACCAAAACAGCATGAAAAATAGATAGTAATGATAGTTTGCACCAACCTTGAATCCAGTGTCACCTGGATTGAAGTAGAACTTTTCCTGGTAGCCTATAGCAGAAATTGAGTGGTTACTACAAAAGTAATAGATGAGATCAAAGATAAGGAGTACTTATGGAATTTTAATACCTGGTCCATCTGGGATGTGGGACTTTCTATAAAGTCCAAGATCGGCACCATCTGCATCAATAATGGCAATTGAATTGTAGTGGGCATTGTTCGCCTCTTCAAAAAAGCTAACTGGTATTACCACACCCAACTCTTTTGCAATTTTCTGCATCCTACAGATATTGCAGATAAAAATGTGTAATCAGTTTTACTGCACAATTAATCTGCCCAAGCTACTATTTGTTTTTCTTTCTTTTTCAAAGATTCCTTGGATATGTTAATAATGTGATGCTATCCAGGATGATGGCATACAGGAACATAATGCCTAAATTGAAAAGCAATTTCCCGTGCTTTCACCTAAGAATAGTTGGATGGTTGCTGTAAGGCTTTGCTCGCTGAATGAAGTCCTCCCTTTGTGCTTGACAGAAGTAATATCCTTCAAAAAGCTCCTATAAACATCCATCAGAACATAAACATGTTAACTATTAAGATGTGAACTCAAACACAGTTGTCATGGAAAAATTTCTGCAAAAAGCATACTTATCGGGTTGAAGTCCTCCCTAAATTACAACAATTACTAATTTTTTTTTTTCATACTCAGAAATCCCCCAAACCCACTTCGCAGACAGAGTCTGGAAACGGGGACCTCTGCCGCACCATACAATCTTTACAGTCTGGTAGAAGGGGTTTGAAAGACCACATGGGAGCACACCATGGGACTGACCAATTTTACTAACCCCTCATTGGTACAATTACTAATTCATAGAGGCCTTTTAAGCTTTTAGTAAACAAAAGCACATAAAACATAATACATAATAGTTGCAAGCAGTATCTTCAACAAAATTGAAAAATTCATATCAATGAACAGATAACGCCTTGTCCTTCTCTGAGGCTATTAGTGTTTGGTGGATTAGGCAATTACTGGGTATCAAAAATGAAGCAAAACCATCAGCATATGAGTTTGGGAGCTAACTAACATAACACCTTGTCCTTCTCTGAAGCTATCATGGTAGGGAAATTATCGTAGCTCATATAGGACAAGACCATCTAAGAATCCCAAGCATGTAGCCGCAAACCCATGAGATGAGGAATACATGATACTACAGTCTGATAAATGATAATCACTACATACTACTGCCACACATATTACATGTAAAATTTACTTCCACAACAATACATCCTATACAGTACAAATATACACATTATGCAATAAGTATGATGTCTTTCACTTTGACTAACTATTGTATCATCCACAAATTTGATACTAAATCAACTATAGACAATCATTTGACTACTTATTAGAAGGTGTAAAGTTCATTGAAAGGATCATAAAGTAAATTAGTTTCTTGGTAATCTCCTTGAGGCTTAGTTTGCATAAAGCTATTATGAAATATGAAACGAAGAAACAGATATCATAATAGGTTTGAGGATGGAGCGGGTATAAGCAGTTGCAGTTTTATGGGAAAGGAAACGAAAATAAACAAATCATACGCCAAGAAAGCTTGTTCTTTCCAAGTTTGTAGGGTCATACCTGTATAAGAATGATGTTTGCACCCTTTGAATGAGCAGCTCGAACCAACCTGAATAAAAAAGGACAATGAATTCAACTGCAGAAGATAATTGGTTTGCAAAAGGTGAAGGGTAAAAGAAGTGCAAGTATCACTTTTGGCCCTTTGACCAGAAAAAAGGATGCAAATCACGCAACAAAAGGATCTCATACAAGCAACCAGAAGCTCAAGCATAAATGTACTTCATAAGATATCGGAAATCAAAAGTTAATAGCATCCAACCACCAAAAAATCCAATTTGAAAATGGTACGAAAATCGTAGAGCTTACAAAGGAGAAGTAGACTTCTTTTCCTTTTTCGTCAAAAAAGGGTGAACTATATTGAATCTCAAAGATGAGACATCTCTTGATCAACGAAACTCATAACTAAAACTACATTGACAGTACTAGGGCACAGAGTAAAGCTCGATTTGTATGCAGAGTTAAGACATCAAAAGCAACAATGAGTGAGATACAGAAACGTGATTTCCAATCCTTCCTGATACAAATTCGATTGAAACATACAATTTCACAATCACTTATAGTCAACAATTACCAATCCTGGATAGCAATTTCATTCAAGGAAAACAAGCCGATAAGTTTGTGATGGTAATAAGATGGAGTGAATGAAAAGAAAAGAGAGACCTTTCGGCGGTGGCGACGTTGGTGGCGACGTCGTCGGTGCAAGCGAACTGCAAAGCTGAGACCACCACCTCCCTCTTACCCTTGTTTTCCATTTTCGCCACAGAGCAAGTGGAGTAGCTAACTCCTCTCTATAAAGGTTTCGTTAGCGGACTCCTCTCTTTCGCACCCACCTTTATATTCTTCTTTCCTTTTTTGGTTACAACCTTTATATTCTTCTTTCATTTTCTAAATCACCATTTAATTTGAAAAAAAAAATGCCATTGAATTGTATTTTTGTATTTAGTGGACATGTGAATGACTAAATATTTTCTGATAAATTATGTTTTTAAATGGATGATCTTCGAATGTGAATGAGATATGCCAGATTTTGATTACGAAATGTGAAATGAAGATTCGTTAATCACAACTGAAATGTAATGAGGAGTTACAGACTTTAGAGTCGTTGTTTTATTGGTTTGGTAATCATCTTCAAACAAACTATGAGCTAGAGGGAGAGCCGGACACATGAGATTCATGTCCAATTTTTATTGGTAATTTGATGAAACTTTGAGTGAATAGCCAAGATGGAAAGCATCTAAAAATACAATGACCAAAAACACCAGATTGATAATACAAAAGACCAAACCAAAAACGGCCAATTGATAGCACAAGGAGCTTCTGAAGTTGGGCACCATCCGACCTTGTCAGACATGTTTTGCCGAACTAGGTAAATTGCCAGTTAGAGATCCTCTAGTCATTGCTTATCTGCTCTAACATTGTCCACTTGATAACTCTAAGACGAAATTATGTTTGTGATGAAACTTTGCCAGTAGTCCCACATCGAAAATTAAGTAGAGAGAGAAATGCCAATTTGATTTCTGATAGAAGTTGTTTTTACATTCACCCCAATATTTCGTTTTCCTTGCTCAAGAAGCTTGGAGCTCAAATTCCCCCTCTTAAGCCTCCCTAATAGCTAGAACAAAGAAACCTTTATACCCCAAATCGTGGCCATTTTGGAGGGTTTCAGGCAGCATCACCAAATGTCGTCATCAAATGCCACATGCAATTAAACGTCGTGAACAAACATATAAGTTGAACTCACAATATCAAGCCTGAGAAGATCTAGCAAAAACACCACATGAGAGGTCTTTCAGTCAGTTTCATCAACCCATTTTATGAAGAGCACTAGAGTGCTCTTCGCGAGGGCATGAAACTGGGATTAACTGGGCTCTTAAGCCAGATATGCACTCTCACCTGCTCAGAGAATTAGTACTCATTTGCTGCCTACTATTAAACAATAACAATAACAATAAAAATCTCACTCGAAATTGAATGCTGGAAAGGTATCCTCCATTCATGTATATATTTCTGGGAAAAGAAGAGGTCAAAACGGAAACAGTGCCTCAAAACTCAACAAAGTATACACCAGCCAGAAGAAACAGATTCATAGTTTGCTTTATTTCTATGCTAACTGCGTGATACTAACTGATGTT
Source organism: Rosa lucieae (assembly GCA_024704745.1). Taxonomy (NCBI): domain Eukaryota; kingdom Viridiplantae; phylum Streptophyta; class Magnoliopsida; order Rosales; family Rosaceae; genus Rosa; species Rosa lucieae. Next base: position 19,073 of record JANPXK010000945.1, read on the forward strand.
CAAATGTTCCACATCAAGACACTTTAACCTCAGTCCTGCACTTCTGCCTTCTTTTCACTTCCTTTGATATACCATCCCAGAGCAGCAGCAGCAGTCATAACACCAGCTACAACAGCATAATTCCTGTACTTGTCAGTTGATACTTTGGCAGTTGAGCTCGAATCACTTGGTTTGGCATCAGTTATCGATTCCCCCGGGCCTGCAGTTGCTTTGTCTTCTGGTTTAGGGCCCTGAAAAAATTCAAGTCATTGATTAAAAAAAAAACTAGTTGAGAAACATATACAAACCAACACCCAGACCTTTTTCTTTCTTTTGAGCTTGATTAACTAAACATGATCAGAAATATAGGATAATAAGTTCTTAGTCATTCAATCAGAGCAACCAATACACTAGCATACCAGGTAACCCCAAAAATTTGAGACCACACATCGACTACAACACTTTAGATTTTATTTCTTTATTTGAACTAGCCTCATTGAACATTCAGCAGAGCCCGGAAATGTGGTTCAATTTTCTGAATGGTAAAATCTGACCACTAAAGACCATATAAGATTGCCTAAAGTATCAAAATATATGAATATTTACAGAGCGGTCATACCTTTCGTGCAAGCTTCTCAAGCTTCTCTTGCTCAGTTTTCTGCAATATGAGAAACAGTAAACATAGACAGTCAGAAGATATAACATGATTCGATCAGACATATGACAAAGAAGCAGCAGACATCAGAAACACTAAGTTGAGAGAACATATATTCAAAGTTTAACTAAATTTATACTAAAAGAATTGGACATGCTACTGCTCAGAAAACAGAAGATTATCCATCAGCTTCATACTTTAAGGTAAAAGAGAAATTTTCAAACCAAGAGTTCTGTGTTCTGTACTGCTTGGATGAAGAAAGGTGAGGGATTTCACACAAACTCATTTAATCACTTTTTACTTACTTTTAGTTCATACATTGTCAAATAGCATTTTACAATGCAAAGGTAAACTATGAATAGCAATCTATATTGTCAAATAGCAATCTATATGTCATTTCCTTCAATGTTGACGGGGTCAGCGATTTCTTTTCTAGTTTACAACATTAACAACTATATTTGGAATATAAAGTTTCAGGTTGATTCCCATTTGTCAAGGCATGGACTCCTTCTCCCCTGTATCTACTAATGATGATAAGTGATGTTGGGCTTGGGGTAAAGGATTAAGAAGGATGTATACAAACAGTCACTTCTTGCAATCACATTATGCCCTAGGTATGTTCCATTGTGTATTTTTACAGGATTATAAAGCAAAATAAAAAATAAAATAGAAAAAGAATAAAAAGGAGAGAAAGTGTCCATTGTAGGCTCTCTCCAGGCTTAAACAAAGTGTATAGCTAACAATAAGAACCATAGAATTCTCATGGATGGTAAGGATGAAAAGCCATTTAAAGCCAGACATCAGTTCCAAACAGGCATAGAATACACGACAAGAATAGTTTAATCATCAATGTTTTGTAACCACAGTATGCAGTGAGCTTGTGAATTGTGATTACTAATAATCCTATCTTTAATCATAGGGTTTTGTACATACTAGAAGTCTGCTGAACTCGATAGAACTTATCGCATCTAGAAAACCACCATAGAAGCCATAAGCCATATAAGTCATGCATTTGATCATGAAAGTGTATATATGCACACATAGATAAAGCACATATCTAGCAAGTTAGCAGGGTAAAGTTCTAGTATAGAAAGTTCAGCACATAAATAACCACTTTATCAATATAACCACAGACTCAGACAAGAATCCATTAATGATGAATAGGAAGGCATCTGGAAAAGTCCCCAGTTTTCATGGACAGAAGACATTCAGTTTCCAATCTAGCACCAGCATATCCCTATATTATCAATATTCATAGTTCTTCAATTTTGATACCTAATCATCCGTCCTATGAAGTCAAACTTTTCAATAATAAAAAAGTTCTCACTCTCTTTTTCTGTTTGCTAAACTAGCTTTGGAAAGATATCCAGTTAGAGACATATCTATTGGCCTGAATAAATAGATATCCAGTTACAACTTACAACATATAGACCAAATCATTATGCAACATATCCTCCTTGCTCCCCACCAAAATCAACTACAACATATACTCCTAATCATTTAATTACAACTGAATCTATTGGCCTGAATAAGAAAAAAAAAAGGGAGGGAATAAACATATTCAAGCTGTAAAAGGTTTCATTCAGCTTTTTATTTCATGTTTTCAAGGACAGACCAATATTCTACATAAGTTTTAGGCCTTACATACAAACCTTTTCTTCATCAGACAATGATTTGAGAAAGCTAAATTTCCAAGAATTTGGAAAGGTACTGCAGGAAAAGAAATCATAAAGCAACAATGACCAATACTCATGTTGGCAAGATCAAAGTAAGGGATGTAGAAGCATGTATTTGTATATAGTGTAAGTTTCTACAGCAGGAAAACTCAAAAGTAAACACAACATCCCAAGCTAACTCCATAGTTCTACAACATAAACAAGAAGAAACTATTATAGATGCACAGCAAGTACGCAGCCAAACAATTCAAAGGAAAACATACAAAGATGTATCTAGACGATCAAAAAATACCTTGATGTAAACATTTTCTGCAGCTTTTTCCTCCTCGCTCAGTATCTTTCCACTGCTTGACATCCTCCGAGAGAAAAACCTTGCAGCCAACCTTGAAGCCATTGGAACCAATTATCCTACCTGGAAAGGATATTGTGGATTAGAAAAATTCTAAAGAAAACATGTGTATTGTAATTTGTTATACCAATTTTTTAACACTAATACAGCAATAAACCAAAAAAGAGGGAAAAGGAATGTATTTGGAAAGCAATAACAATCAACAATTCAACATAGCACCTTCCGTATTTCTTTTAACTAGTTGATTAATCAACAACAAAGTCCAACGAACAGACCTTAAATCTATTGATAATAGCTTTTGTTTAATCATATTCAACATGCAACAATTTAATGCTTTTCTTGAAATGGTTGGTCCTGCACTGCCAAAACATCAGTGTCATATCGCAGTCCGAGCACGCTCAACCCCAAAATAATAATAATAATAACAATAATGCAGTGCCAAAGGAACAAAACGCCATGGCCCGCTTGATACATGACGACTGGATTCGAATCTTGAAAATTCACAGAAACCAGGATCAAAGTAGCTTAACAAGCATAAACCCTAGCTCATAAAACAAGCAAGCTCGCTCGCTCACGAACTTTCACTAACTTTAAACAGATTCACTTCACAGTCTCATCGTTCCAAGAAAATTTACATACAAATGAAACAAAAAAACTAAAATAAAATTGCAGAAGCACAGTCTATCATGAACTAAAATAGCTTCAAGAAAACGCTAAATTGAATGACTGAGCTTCTAATTTCATGCACATCGAAAGCTAATGCCACAAATTCTCGGTGCGTCGCAAGCATCAGTGATGGACTTACTGATATCGATTTGTGAAGCAAAATCGATTACAAGCCCTAAATAGGAAGCAAAAAAGCGAGCCGATGAATATCTGAGAAAAATAGCTTACCACAAATGCTTAGGGGGAGAGAGAGAATCAGAGAAGTTGAGGCGAGAGAGCGAAGAATCGAGAATGTGGTTAATTTGGCCTTGGAAGAGTTTATAAAGGAAAGGTTTGGACGCAGAAGGGGTAACCAGTCCTACGCTGTATTTTAACCGGAAAAAAAAAATTACATTTCCCAGAGAGTGCGGTTAGAAATTAGTCGGTCTCCAACAAATGAACAAAATATAAATATAAATGGCTGCAATTAAATCTCAGTTATAAACTTATAGGGCATGTTTACTTACTTGGAATGGGAGGGAATGATTACGGGGTAAAACATTCCTGCGTTTACTAACACATAAAGGAATCGGAATGATTCCTGGTAAAAGAATTCCTGCGTTTACTAACACATGAAGGAATCGGAATAGATGTAGGTCTCGCCTCCTTATCAGGAATCGATTCCTGAATACTCAGGAATTCGATTACGAAGGGGGGAGATGGGCTTAGGAATCATTCCTCCGGAATCAATACTGATTCCTTTCTTCTCCCATTCCACTTGTCTCTGATTCATGATTATTTTCCATTCCAAGTAAGTAAACGTGCCAATAATGTAATCAAAATTTCCAAGCAACCTAGCGCTCTGTTAGGATTTTGGGAGGGTGTCTGTTCTCTTTCCCACATCTACAGTCTTTGATGGTTGTATTCCAATTTGCTTGTCTAATCGGCTTTTGTTCTTACTTTCTCTTCATGCCGGGTGTGGTTCACTAGAACACGTTTGGCCGAGTCGAGTCGTGGGCGGCTTCGATCCCTGGCTTCGGGAGCGGATCATTGGATCGTCTAGATCGGATTGGTTTCTCATTGAGATGGCACCGCCTTGGCTGGGTGTGGCTTTTTCTTCCGACGGCGGTGGGGTCGTTTAACTGGATGATGACTGTGTGGCTATCAAATTCGGTCTTATTGTGAAAGGTATCAGAGCGCCTATTGGGGGTGGTGGCACCTCAAAATTCTTGGGTTCTGCCGTCCTCTATTCTCTATTGGCAGCGATGAAACCTAGGTGTGTGGAATTGGAGTTTGCAGAGCGTGTTGACCAAAAGTCGATCCTGAGTGATCTAAGTTTGGTGCTGACCTGGGTGTGTTTCGATCCTAGTGATGGTGCAGTCTCTTCGGTTACAACCCACGGCAGCGGTGGCGGTTTGTTTTGCTGTGGTGGAAATCTTGGGGTACCCTTAGCAATTCCAACCCACTGGGCCTAGCACTGGTTGGAGAGCTTGATGCATGGTTGGACGTGGGTGGGCAGGGTCCTAAGTTTTTTTAAGGCCTGGTCTGTCTTTGGAATGAGGGTTGAGGGTGATTATTCACTTTCTACCCCCTCTATGAATAGGTTCTCTGGCCCATAGTATTGTTTAATTACTGTTTGGGTCACAAAAACTAGTACATTAGTTGAATCCTTTTATGTTTGCTTCGAGATTTCTTGGTTTTTGTTAGAATAATAGTACGTGGACTTCCTCAAAAGTGGGTGTACTAGGAACTTTTTGGGATTTTATTCTTCTAGAATAGGGTTTTCATGAGATTCTGAGGAACGATTCTTTCTATCAACCTCATAAAGGTGTTTCGTTTTTGTACTGCTTGTTGAACTTAATGAAAGAGCTTACCTATTTCAATCAAAAAAAAAAAATTTCTAATTATAATTGATTTTTAAAATTTTAGTTCTATAAGCCCTCAAAAAATTTTGAACTACCTTAATTACTCTTATTAAGTTAATTAAAACAAATAAATACAAAGTTTATTATAGTAATAAACAAAAATAAATAAACAAAGAGATAATTATGAAAGAGAGACGTAAGTAGTGGGTAAAATATAGATAACTGCATTCATTCTAAATTCTCACGTCTAAAAGTGAGTGGGTAAACTGATATACTCCAATATGGCTCCAACACCAGATAGAGACCCAATAAACTCGTTAAGGACCAACCTAGCAGCAGCCTAGGAAGCCCATCAAGGAGAAAACCTAGTTGCAGCTTAGGCAACCACCAAGATGTCCTCGCAACCATATGAGAAGTCAAGTCTAGCAAGCCCAACAACTGTCGTTCGATCCATGCAAACTGCCCCGTCACCACCTCCATTTTTGAAACAGACTGGGAGGTACAGAGTCTGCCATAATTACCCCGAGCAGCCATCACATTTACCACATCGCATGTGGCCACTGCACAGCCACCAAAACTACCGCCTTTAAAAGCAATCATACTCATCCTTGTCCAAATAACTGCAAACTCATCTTTGAGCCCCGATTTAATCTCCAAAAGCATCAAGATGCCTTGGACAAAGACAAACCCTTGACTATCCGGATGCACCACCATGAATAGTATAAGGGGTACAAGTAATAGTATTGGAATTTAAGAAAGGTTGTCAAACACATGAGGATTAGATTTCTTTTATCACTAGCTAGGGTGTTAACCTAAGGAGAGCTAGAATATGCAAATGTACAATCACAAACCTAAATTCACAAGGAAATCTAGGCTCATGGTGAGTATGTTCACGTGGTGGTAGTGAAATTGTTTGTTGGATAGAGTGGTGAACCAAATTAAAATAAATGCTCAAATGTAAACTAAACTAGTAAAATAATGGATGAACTTAGGAGTTGGATTGTCTACCACTGACCTCCCTTGCAAGTATTGAAGTTCAAATACAAGTGATGTACGTTATTCTAATTTCCCAATTACCCTCTTTGCATGTGGATAAGACTACAAAGGCTTAAATTCCTTTAATGTTATCAATTCCAACCGGATAAGTCTAGAATTAACTATCTAAGAACAAATTCTATTACCAGTTAAGTCTCAACTCATTATTCCTAGATGCATAAAGGTTTGAGTTTATATAATCATGCAAGAAAACCAATCTTAGATCTAGGTGATTTTAACTCACAACCTTCACATGCACATAGAGGATGTTATCATGCTATCAATACTTAAGATTAACTACTCCCTAAATATTTTTTCATGAGATGAAAAACACAACATATTCAAAGTAGTTAGTTTGAATGAAGTAGTTAAGTTTGAATGAATGCATTCACTTCTTGAATTAGCATATGAAGATCAAAATCGCAAGTAACATCAAATGTAAATTAAAACATCAATTCATACCAATTTGGCTAGGGCTAGGGCTGTCAACCCTAACCCAACAAAGTACTACTCACTCATAATTATATATGCTAACTTCATAATCAAATTAAACACCAAAATATAATCTAGAGTAAAAGGGATAGAGTTGGCTTAGTGGTGTGTCAGATGGTCCCCAAACTCATATCTTGGTGGTGATGGAGGTGGTGGTGATTCCCTCTCCTTCTTGCTATTGAAGATTTGATGATAAAAGATAGTGAAGATTGTATTATGTATTGTGTAAATAGGTGGAGTACATGGAGAAAATGATGATAGAAAAGAGAGTGGAGAAAATGATGTAAGATGGTGGTGTTAATGCAGGTAAAGGATAAGAAATGGTGGTGGTGATGGAGGAGATAGAGTAGTATGGATAGTATGAGTTTGGATTTTAGGAGGTCGAGATAGAGAGAAAGAAGATGTAATAGGGTGGTATGGGTGATTGTCTTGCTTATAGAGAGATGGTATGCTTAAATAGATGGAGAGAAAGAGGTGCGAAGTGGTGATTAGATGCCAAAAAAAATAGCCATAGCCTTGTAAAGTGGAGTATGAGAGTGGAAATAGATCTCAAAATCAAGTAAAAATAGTATGGGAGTGATGTTGTAGGTTAGAGTATGTAATGATGAATAAAAGATGGTGATTACACCCTAAAACATGGAAAATTTTTGGGTGATGAACTGATGATGATGGTAGACTTTTGGGTAATATGGATAGTTGAGATAGTGTGGAAAAAAAGGGAAAATGGATGGAGTTGATTTTGAACCAAAAGGTTTGAGATTTGGTTTTGATAGAATGATGATGAATGAATGTAATGAAATAGGTACAATGTTACTCCTCATCCTTGCTCTTTTATATTTGAATATAGCCGGAAAATACATGGCACCACCATGAGTGGTGTTGGGCGGCCATTTATGGTGGTTTGCCGGAATTTGGAATTATACATTTTGCTCTACATTTGACCGTCATTCTTCCTAGCTCCAATTCTCCACTTCAAAGCCCAAAATGGATGTTTCCTTCACTCTTACAATATTCCTAGATAAATAAGAAAATGATTTAGTGAAAGCTAAAATAGACTCAAAAACAAGTTAAATTCAATATTTAGAGAAAAACATTTGTATGTAAATTATGGTCTAACAAATACCCTCAAATTTGAACTTTGCTTGTCCAAATAACCGCAAGCTAATCTCTGAGCCCCAATTTAATTTCCAAAAGCATCAAGACGCCTTGGACAAATCCAGATGGGTAGATAAACCCTTGACAATTAAGATGCACCACCATGGCCAGCGCTCACGGCATCATAAGTAGAGAGATTCACCAATCCCTGGTAAGCCTGGACAGAGATTTCTCGAAGTTTCAACGTAGTCGGAGCCACTGTGCTTTTCACCGTCACAAGGGAACAATGTTAGAGTGAGCGTGAAGAGAAGCGCCGCTAGAGAGAGACTAGGGTTTGCCATAAATTTTAGGTGCAGAAAGGGGATACTTAAAAACACAACAAAGAGAAGAAACAGATGCAGAAGAAGAATTATATTCTGAAGATGAAGTTCCAAAGACAAAAGGAAGAAATCGAAAGAGGATAAAAAAGATTGAAAAAGAAACAAAAGAAGAATAAATTGAAGAAGATCGAAGAAACATTAATAGTCTTCCTACTTTCTTTTTTTTGTCTAATCTCATCATTCCCTATTTGATTTTGCTTTGAATTTGTGTTTACTCTCAACTATTTAAAGTTCATCAGTTCTAAGGGTTATCTGCCGCATAGAGAAAGAAAGAGAGAGTTGAGTTGTGTATTAAAATGACGTATTTTGATACCTATGTTTATTCTCATCATTCCATATTTGATTTTGTTTTGAATTTGTGTTTACTCTTGACTGATCATCTTTAATCGGTTGGTTTTATCAAATATTTAAAGTTCATCAGTTGTATGGGTTAACTACCGCATAGAGAAGAAAGAAAAGAGAGAGTACGTTGTGTATTAAAATGACGTATTTTGAAATACCAATGTTTTTTTTAAAAACTATAATAAAAAATTAAAAATTAAAAAAAAAAAAAAAAAACTCTTAAATGATCTCACAAAAAGTTTTTAAAATGTAGACCAATAAAAAAAATACAAGTAAACTCTCAGCTAATTAAATGATAAAATGGTCACAAGAAATAAGAAAAAAAATACATAGGACAATAATATTATCCTTGTGAGGAAACAATTGGCTTTATTAAGCTTAGCGAGAATATCCTTTAGAACCAAACAAATAATTCCATTTTTAAAAAGCTATGCTCTCCTTTGACTCCCCTGAGGGAGGTTTCTCAACGGCGGCTATTTTCGGGTGGTGGCGGTCTTGCGCTTTTGATTGCGAAGGCTATCTTTCAACCTTTCTCTAGTCTACTTCTTGGTGGTGCCGGCAAGATTACTCGACAGTAGGGGTCATCATTTGGCCCTTCGGCCCTATGCCCGCCCTGCCCATAGGGCCGAAGCCCTACCCGGCCTTTGCATTAGGGCGGGTTGGGGGCGGGCCGGCCCGACCCTTTCTCAAATAGGGTAGGGGTAAGGGCCATGCAATTGAAACTCGGCCTGGCCCTTCGACCCGGCCCTCTAGGCCGGCCCGTTTAAGCCCTAATATTTCTATTTTAAAAATAAATTTCTCTTTTTTCTATAGCATACAACTTATCTCTTTTTTGGTAATTGATTTCCTAAGCTTTATTTTCTTTAATTCTTGTTTCCTTTGTTAAATGAAAATTAATTTAGAGATTTAGAGAGATAGTTAATTAAATATAACCTCATTAACTAATATTTATAAATGTTATAACTTATAAGTTAATCTCAATATATATTATATATATATATATATGATCAACAAAACAAATGAGTCTTATATTGCCTATCTGACCATGGAGCCACATTTTAAGGAAACAAGAATAATGTATTTCTTTTTGTTGAACAAATTAAAGCCCTTTTAGGCCCATTTTGGCCCTATTTGGAAGGCCGGCCCGACCCGGCCTTTTTGGCCCTAGTGACTCGGCTTTTCGGGCGGGTAAGGGTTAACATATTTAAGCCTCGGCCCTACCCTACCCGGCCCTAAATTTTGTTGACTTTGACTAGGCTCAGCCCTGCCCTACCCTAAGCCCTAAAATTTAGGGTAGGGCTGGCCCTAGCCCGGCCCATGATGACCTCTACTCGACAGGGCTCCTTGTTCCTTGTTCCTAGGTTACTGCCTAATACTTCTCGTCGCCAGCTCTGGCTGTGGTGATGGTGGCTGTGGGACCGATCTGAGTTTGGACCGGAGTGTTACTGATGCGATTTCTCTGGGGAGAATGGATACAAGGGGGGAATCAGTTTACCTCCTGTGGATTGCGGCGGTGATTTAACTCTAATGGAGGTGATGGTAGATCGGTATTATTTACCGACGACGTTGAGTTGCTTGGAATAAGATCCGATTGTGTGGTCTATCCTCGATGATGGTTATGAAGTTGGTGGTCAGTGCTCGCAAGGCTTCTGTTTGTGCGGGCGGCAGTTTCTATAGTGGCAACGGTTGTTTCTATGGGGGCAACAATTTCCATGGCAACAACGATGTCTTCCAAGAGGGCGGCGGCAACGGCAAAGTAGTATGGGATGCTAGGAATTCTCCCAAATGGACATGTTAGGCTTGGGCCCACATAGAGGTGGTGGCGGCTCAAACTCTTTGCTTTCTCTTCAGGGTTTGCCCTAGGGTTTACCTAAATTGGGCCTTGTACATGCATGGTCAATTTCAGCTGGGCTATGGGTCCATTTTTGGCCTATGTTTTTATTTTTTAGTTTAGCAGTGGGTCTTTCTCTTTTTGTCAAAAAAGAGGATGAGTCTGTTTTTTTCTTGGTTTGAGCTGGAAAGACCGCATAGGAAGATTGAGGCTTTGTTGTCTTTTCTACTATTATTCAGAGTTTTGATTTCTCTTTGTTTTGGCTTAATACTAAAAGGTGGGTGTATTAGGGGGTGTTAGGTAGTTTGCTCTTTTGTTAGGGGTGGACTTTGTAGTGTACTATACGTAACGATTCTTATTGTCGTCCTCTTAGGGGTGTGTTGTTATTGTACTGCTTGCTGAACTTCACTAAGGTTGACCTCATTCATAAAAATAAATAAATAATAAAAATAAAAATAAAAAACTTAGCTGGAAAATCAGTAATAAGGTCAACTTATGGAGAAAATGGTACTTATGAGTAATTTTCTTTTAATAAGTCTAACTCCAGCACATTCCTAAACTAAAAACTGTCCCACACCTTCATCATCTTTCATTATTCTAGCATTTTTGAAAACTAACAACTTAACAAATAATATGTCCATAAACCATAAAGATAGTGAAAAAGAAGCTTCTTTAGTAAATCATTACTATTATTAAAAAAGGGTTTTTGGTAGTAGCCACTACACTTTTGCCAGGAAAAATAGAGAGAGGAAAAAAAAATGAATTAAGCACGTTTACTTACTTAGAAGGAAAGTGAATGATTACGGGGTAAAAACATTCATGCGTTTACTAACAAATAAAGGAATCGGAATGATTCCGGGTAAAAGAATTCCTGCATTTACTAACACATGAAGGAATCAGAATGGATGTAGGTCTCACCTCCTTATCAGCAATAGATTCCTGAATACTCAGGAATTCAATTACGAAATGGGGAGATGAGTTTAGGAATCATTCCTCCGGAATCAATGCCGATTCATTTCTTCTCCCATTCCACTTGTCTCCGATTCATGATTATTTTCCATTCCAAGTAAGTAAACGTGCCATAAAAAGAGAAGGGTTAGGTCAGGAAAAAGGAAGAGCCGTCTCTAGTTTTTTTTTCTTTTCCAGTTTTCTAGAGGGGTACATCTATAAAACTAATATCTTATCCATATAACAAAATTTTGTTTCCTTCTTACAGCGAAAATTTCCATTTTCTTTTAAAATTCAATAACTGCAAAATTCCCAACATATCTCATATAACACTAAAAAGGAAAATGATTGTTACAAAGACAACATCTGCATCAAATCCTTCAAAAAAGAAAAAGAAAGTACATCTGCATTGGGAAGGTATGAATGAGTTAATTACATCAAATTTCCTACCTTATTTGTATGATAACAAAACAACCTTCCTTATCCACTGCTGCTCATTTACCTTAAATTAGTTGAAACCTCGTGCATCTAATGTGATATACAAGTCATACAACTAGCTCATTCTTGACATGTGCAAGCTTCGATGTACAAAAGTTTTACTATAAACTCTTCAATACACTTCAATGGTTGATTTATTCTCTTTGTGTGCAGTAGATACATACAAGTACCATATGTTGAATAGAAAAAAACTTACACTTATGGTAGTAAAATTGAAGTTAGATTTTGAAAAATATTTTACCTTAGTCGCATTTTGATTCTCCATTGATCCACCAATTTTATCCACTAATATTTTTGCTAAGCTACCATCACTGCTCTAACTATCCTTTCTCTTGAATATAAAGTAGAAAGTGCACTTGAAGAATAGTCAACTTTATTTCCATAATCTCTCTTTATCATTTGAAAGTATGAATCAAGTGAAGGCTTTAAAGTTGATCTGTAGTCTACTCCACTCACCTCAACTGGTATTATCCCTTGAGGGGTCAATACATACAAAAAATCATTGCTCAATTTTGAAGCTACTACAGCTAAAATGATACCAATTTTATCATAAAGTTAAATCATTCATCAAATTTGTTGAATTGTTAACTGTAACACTTAAACAAATAAAAAGTAGCTTAAACATATATGCAATGTAAACAAAACATATAAGAATCTTTGTTAAAGTGTGTAAGAAACCAATGCTGGTTTCTTTAGATTTAATGAAAAGATAAGGCAATAAAGATTCAATTATAAAGTATCCATAATCTTTTGTTGTAAACTTCGGATGCCCTGGAGGTTTTCATATTTAATTATAGTCTTTTTCGCATAAAAAAAGAGAGAGTATCTTGTTGTATCATCAATATAAATGTACCTGAGGAACTTAATGAGATCATTTCTTTGAGTCACATCATATGGGATGTCACTTGATATATCTTGCATATGGTAGTCTCTCAATCAATCAGATAATTTTTTCATCTCATTTTAAATACTTTTGAACTCGTCTCTTTTTATTGTCACCATAAACTCTCCCGGTTTGCGAAATGTATTTGCTATTGTGGCATGCTCAATCTTCACAAAATACTTCAATCGTTCGTTAGATTTCATAAGATACATATGCTTTAAGAATAGCTCAGCATAGCGGGAATCATAAGTGCATCCCTACAAATGTTGAAGTGCGCTTGCCAAACAGTCATGTGAAATAACTTATATACATATACCCATTCAATGGAGAAGTGACAAATGTCTTCACTTCTCTTACAAAAACTCAAAAGAGATAAAACCATGACCAAACACTTCGTTTGGACTTGTCCACAAGGGGAACTGCCTTTAACTCTAAACTGCATGAATAACTGTCTATCAACATACAGTTATTTGTAATTGGTTGTCCATAGACAGATTTGCATCCAATTAGACAAGTGACCAATTGATCTAAATAAACTCTTGGCATTCAACTGCTCTCAATGGCTCCTAGACTTCACAAGTCGCTCCATTCATTGATATAACCAATGCAACATGAAAAATGAAAGACAAAAAATTATCAGAATTATAGCTATGACGGTCGTCCAACGTTTTCTTACTCGAACTTGATCTACACGTTATCCTGAACAAATTGATATTATGAACAATTGATTTCAAGAACCGAAATTAAATTGACGATAATAATAATTGAAAGCTAAAATGATAATCCGTCGAAAGCTTGAATTAGTATTAGAATGAGCTCAAATTTCATAGGCTACATTGATTCAATAACTATAACAACAAATTGAAAATTGGGGTCGATCCAACGGCCGAATCTTCCCAAATTGAAACTTGAATTTCTGAAACTTCAAAAATTTCTATTATTTTCAAAACTTGAACCAATCGCTACAAAGTTTATATCAACATGTCTATAAAGCTGTGCTCTACCTAACAAACCAAAACAGAAGGTCTGAAGTGGCCGGACGCAACCTCAAGCGCCGCCACCTGTGACCCCAAATTGGGTCTCCAAACCTACATCAAAATGTTCCTTACAACATCCCCAACAACTTTCTCAACTACAACATTGTCAATTTTAAGTCTACAAGTCATAATTTACCTCGAAAACCCGAAATCCCTAGTTTTTCTTCCGATGTTCAATTCTCCTTCCTCAGATCGAATTGGAGCTGGTAGCTGGGTGGATTTGAACTATGAAGAAGACAGCTTCAAGATGTGGGTGGTGGCGCAGCCGAAGGTGGCCGAAAAATGGCGATCGAACATGGTGGTTGAATTGGCTTCGAAACTCGTCCTCCAGTGCAAATCGAAGCTGACAGTTGCTGAAGGAAGGGTAGCCGTGAAGAGCCGCATAGAATACAACCGGTCCGGCGGTCTGGGTCGCCAGAATGACGGAGAACTCGCCAGGTTTTCAAATTCGGGTCGTGTTGTTAATCAGGTCTGAGAAAGAGAAAAGTTTGTTAGGGTTTTATCCTGAAAATGGAAAGCTGCCTCCTTTACACTTGCTATTTATAGTAGTTTCCTGAAATAGTGACCTGAGATTTTTAGATTATAACTTTTTCATAAGAACTCCGATTTTCATATGCCGCATGTCCACGAACTCGGTTTAACGTTCTCTACAACTTTCTAGAATTTTGAAGTGAAGAAAAAGTCAACTTTTTGATGCACTAAAATGTCCAAATTAAGGTAAGAAGTGAAGTTTTTATTCGTTTACCGTCCAAATGACTAGTCAACTGGTAAAATTTGGGTACGGGGTGTAATACATGTGTCGTTGCCCCAAAACAGCGGTTGCAAACTTCACAAAAACCCATTCCTCCACTGACGCTCATTTACTGCACAGTCTGCACTCACCCACTGCACTGAAGAGCTAGATCGAAGAGTGAGAAAACTGAAGCCTGGTTGTCGGGGCCTCTCCCTAGTCCACCCCAATCTCGGCTCTGTCTTTGACCTTCACTATCAGACTCGTCGACTAGACTTACGCGTCTGACAATAACATCCTGAGGACGCACCACTGGATGGGACATGGACGCAAAAAACTTTGGTTCCCCTAGGATTTTCGTTCCGTGTTTTCAGAGTGAGAGAGAGGAATTTGTATTCAACATTTGAGAAATTAATCATATTGAGAGCCATAATTTGATTTAATCATGTACCATTAAGAGACATGGGCTATAAATTAGTGCTCAAAGTCAATATAATAGCCGTAGGTACGAATCTTAATGAAATTATGAACAACTAAAAAACAACAAAATAAACATAAAGCCCACGGCCTAAAATAAATGAAAATTAGCCCAACACAAGATATAACCATAAAATTGAAGTACTATATAACAATTATTAAAGAAGAGTGCCAAGGAATAATTGTTGCAACAATGACTTGAAGAATTTGTGTTTAAAAATTATTTGAATTGACGGAGAGGGTGAATCTAAACATTTTTTTTTTACAGGAATATAGATCTCATTTAAATCCAAAACCAGAATGACACATACAAATATACAATAAATCCCTATGTATTTTGTATCTTAAATCAGTGGTCAAGTAAGTAAGAAAAAATGGGTACCATCCACTAGTAGATTTTCGCTCAATTATCTAAGAGTCTACAATTATGAAAATTCATCTCACACTACTAAGAAAACTAGCTTAGAGCAATGCACTCAATTTTGTACTCCACCAAATTCATTAACTCGGTGTTCGTCAAACAAACCCATAAATTGAAAAAAAGGTGTGAAATTTCTGAAAATTTAGATACAAATTTTAATTAACAACTTGTAGGGTCTAAACTGTAATAATCATATGTATTGAAAAAAAAAAAAAAAAAAAAACCCTCATATGTTTCAGAGTCGACAAATTTTCGGCAGAAGTCCCCTTTTAAAACCCTAGCCTCTTCCCGAACCCTCATTGTGCCTCTTATCCAAACCCTACCGACCTGACGGCTGCACCCGCTCTGTTTCGACCCCCTCATCGCAATGGTAACTACCTCTCTTTCCGATCATCTCAATCTCTTCAATTCCCTCCTACAATCCTAAACGATTCCGAACCCATCATTTTCCGTTTCCAATCGTCTAAGATCCAAACTGGGTATCGATTTGGTTATTGTCTTCTAGATTTATAATAATTCCCATTGCTTCTTTTACAGGCACCCAAGAAGGAAAAGGCTCCCCCACCGTCCTCAAAGCCCGCCAAATCTGGCGGAGGCAAGCAGAAGAAGAAGGTAAACTTTAGTATTCCATCCACTCTGGAGTTGCTTAAGTTGTTTTTTTTGATATGTGAATATGGGTTTTAAGTTGTTTTGTGCTGTTTGTGTCTGAGATGCGTTAACAGAAGTGGAGCAAGGGTAAGCAAAAGGAGAAGGTGAACAACATGGTGTTGTTCGATCAGGCCACTTATGACAAGCTTCTTTCGGAGGCTCCCAAGTTCAAGCTCATCACTCCTTCTATCTTGTCAGACAGGCTGAGGGTATGATTCCGAGTTTTCGGCTTTGTTTGTTTAAGGTTTTTGTATTGGTCACATTGAAAAATGTTAATCCTTAGGTTTGAAGGTGATTGAAACGTAACTAAGTTTATGTGCGTAAAATTGTAAATTAGCTCTTTATCTCTGTTATGCGGTTGAAGTCGATTATTAGTCTAGAAGGGGTGAGAAGAATATTAAGAATCTACAACCCGGTATCAAATTATAGTGTGTTGATGCTACGATTGGTGTATGTCTGAAATGGTCCTAGCATTAGTCTGTTTATGTTAGACTGAATGTCATCATATTAACCCTTTGAGAAGGATATGGTTTAATAGTTGTCAGCATTTCATGTACTTTCCCATTCTTCCACCCTTGAGTACATATATTTGTCAGCTTTGTTTAGTTTGGGCGTAATTGCTAGCCGAATATATGTTATGGATGTAAATTTGTTAAAGTGTTAACTGATACTGCCATCCACAGTCCTAATTTATGTATTTACATGTCAAAATAACAGTGACATAAGTTCTTATTAAAAATCAACAGAAGTAAAAAATCTCGTGGCCTGGATCTGTTTTGAAACCTGTCTGGGACAAGCTGTATTTCACATAACATTTTTCTGTTACTGAAAATTGTGTCCAGCAATTTTGACAAATGCATGTGCTTACAGTGCTTTTGTTTCATACGTGGGAATTTTCTTCCTTAGTTAAGCTACAGAACTAGCAATTTCTGTTTATGGTATTTCTTACCGTTATCAGGCCTGCATCATTGTTCCTACTAGGAATTTCCAGCCATTAGGCTCCATTTGAGTCAATATTTTCTGACTTCTGAGTTTCGAGGTGGGGTCATCAATTTGTTTATAGGTGTTAATGAATGCCCTGAAGTTTGATTTGATATTTAGGATGTATTATATTGGTATACCATGCTTTCCTGTTTGTATTGAGGTAGACCATGTAAATAGAGCTCTGTCCACTGTCAATGTAACGGTTTTTTCTTTCTTTCCACATCCATTCACCTCTGGATGTGGTCAAAACTGTGTATTTCAATCTTCAGTGTGTAGACCTCTGTTTCTTCTTATGCATGTATGAGCTCTGTACGACCGTTCATTACATTTTTAATCAAGTTGGATTAGTCAGTTGACTCAATTTATTGTTAAGGACCAGTGTTTGGGGGGATGATGTATTAGAATCCAAATTCTCATACACCTGCCTGTTTTAGGAACTTGTAAGATAATAGCTTTATTGTTTCTTGCCCCTGAATTGTTCGTGAACAGCACGACCACATGAAGCTTCTATACCTTGTTTTGCCGAAGTCATTTTGTTATATAATTAGACATTGGTGTTTTCTTTTTTCATCTCTTACCTCCATCATATATGCCTAGATGTTTACCGTGGTTTGGGTTATGAATCTCATTTTTTCTTCATACATGATAATGTCTGTGCAGTGAATTCCATTAAGAATTATACTTGATGTTGCTAATTTCAAATTTTCTTGTTTTCATTTTCATTTTCAGATTAATGGATCATTGGCACGCCGTGCAATTAAGGATTTGATGGCAAGGGGTTCTATTAGGATGATTTCTGCTCATGCTAGTCAGCAGATCTACACCAGAGCCACCAATACCTAAACAGAAGTTATTTGTCTTGGCCATGGATGCACAATTTTAACATTTGCTTATATTCGGCATGTTAGGAAACTATCGTCTTCATCAGCTATTTCTGCTTTGTTTAAGTCCATATGGTCAAGCATTTCTCTTTTTGGTTGACAGTTTGTTTTTGCTACAAGTGGATTTATATAAATTAATTCTGTTTTGGTGATAAGCTTGTTTGCTGTGAAATTCACAGCAATCATTTAGTCCTTTCCATTAGAGGTTTGAGTAAATTTTGTGAGTGCATTGCTTGATTTAGTTCGTTTGCAATAAATTCTCATGGCCGCACAGCTTCCGTTACTGAAGTTTAACTGACGTCTATAATCAATTGCCCAAGATTGTATACTCTTTAACACCTTTTTGTATCAGGGCACCTTGTTAGAAATAAGTGATAATAAGATAAATGAAATTTCATCCAATTCTTCCTCTTCTTCTACATTCTGTCCTATGCACAAAATCAGTCTAAATGATATTCCGCATTGATGGAGGAGGAAAGCCAAATGGAAGATCATGCCCGGTCATTATTGTTGCATTAGAAACTACATGTAATATTCCAATTCATAATCCTCTCAGTAAAAAGCATTTTCTTTCTTTTATTAATGACATGTATTTGACCTTCCTGGAGGAACTGGTCAGAATGTATTTGACCTCAACCCTAAGGTAGAAGACTGGGCACTACAAAACAGTAATGAAAACACTCCATTGTGTTTTACCCCTGCAGGTTGTGGAAATGCGCATTGCCCAGATTTTGATCCAGAAGAACATGTCTCTTTGTCATGGGTGTCGTGTCAAAATAATATGGCACCCCTCAATATCAGTGCTTTGTTTAAAAGCAAGCATTGAACAAGCATTGAAACTAAAAAGGGATTGCAAGACTAACTATTGTATCTTTAGATCCGATTCTAGCACAAGAAGTTCCCAGTAAGTACCTTTGAATGCAATAAGTAGCCAGCTTGTTCCACAGTTTCTCTCTTCTAAGATTTGAACGAAAACGATTTGGGGACATACTGACTATACCCTTAAATAAAGAATCTCATTCATGACACCACTTTGCAAATAACAGGGAAGGAGCAACAGAAGAATAATCGAAACTATGTATGATGTATGATTTTTTTTTCTTTCCGTCTCTGATAGTGATGTGAAAATCACCATCATGATGAAAAAGAAAATTTAGATAGTCGGAACTATGTACATCAGTCTGTCAGTATGGATTTCCAATGTGAAGTCTAGTTGGGTCAATGTTTTGCAGAGTTCACCAAATCAGTGTGCTTTTGTAGATTGTTGATCCACAACTCATTGTATTCAATTCATTATTAATGAAGTATTCTTTTGATCAAAAAAAAAAAAAAAAAGTTCTAAACCTAATACTGCTACAACAACAAGTTGCAGCCTCAACCCTGGTTACCTTGACCTACAGAAAAATTCCCCACACTATGGAATAGTGCACCGGGTTACAACAACAAACCCGGTAAGCTTTTTAAGCTCGTATGAGTAAACTCAAATAAAATGACTCAAACAATGCATGCTTATAATTTCTTAACTCATGAGGTAAATTAAAGCAACAACATTTAACTCCACAAGACACAACCGAATTTACAATCACACAAGGTAAAAATTAGTAATCCCTGTATAGAAAATTAGATCAGGAGATCACCTAAAATCACACATTCAAATCATAGCACTCCTGCATATAATGTAGTTCAAGAGATCACATTAAATCACACAATTCAAGTCATAGTAACTTCTGCATAAAGTTTAGTTCATGAGATTACGTAAAAGTCAAAAATTCAAATGAAAAAGAAAAAGAAATAAGAAAATCAATAACTCACGCTGAAGCCAAGAAACCACCATTTCAACTCCATTAAAATGATCACATAAAATGATTCATTTTCAAAACTCGACATCCTTACCTCTTAAGAATAACATATGACACTAAAGTGACAAAATCATATTATTGTAACTCACAATTTAAATATGAAATCAAGTCCCTCATCGGACAATTAAAAGAAAGAATACTCCCCAAACTCTCTTTTAAAAATATGTACCCATGAGTCGCAAATAACCTGCTTGTTACCCCTATGACATACAATGGCAGACAGACTAGAGCTCTAACTTAATCATAACCATACCTCGCCCAAGGGCATGGTTCCAATAACCGACCCTCGATCACTACTGCGACCCTCGATCCGTAGACCAAAACATTAGTGTATTTATTAGTCATTTTACACTTGGGTAATATAGTCTTTCAATAATTCAAATGTTTGTAGGGTGAACTAAGAAAATAGTAGCGTGGCAATAGACGCACCCAAATCAATTCATTCATAGGACCACAACAACACTTACTTAGTTAAATCCCTATTTCAGCTACCCAATCAATATTCAACCTTGTAATCTTATGGAAGAGAAACATAAAACTCCAAATTAGAAACTTCCATACCACATAATTGTAACCCTAAAACTAAAAACCCCTAAATCCAAACCTTCCAACCCCTAAATGTCCAAACCCAGTTAGCATACACCTAAAATCAATAACATATTCAACACCGTAACTCACTGTAAAACACCGTAATCATTTAATCTAATGGAAATTTCAAAATCGTAACTCACCGTAATTTGGGATTTCTTCGCCCCCATTCTCTAATCGAGGTACCCACTCATCATCGGCCCCAGCCATGTCGCTATCTGTCGAAGCAATATCCCAAAGTCCGCTAGCTATGAGTTTGTAGTCTAGGTTTGATGTTGGTTTTTGAGAGAGAGAGAGAGAGAGAGAGAGAGAGAGAGAGAGTTTATTTTTCAAATTAGGGATTAGGTTTTGGTTTTCAGCTCCTGTAGTGGGGTTGTAATGGAGGGAAAACTGTAACAAGAGGCATTTTGGACAATGACAACAATTTTGGGGGCACAAAGTTGAAAAGTGGGCCATTGTGTTGAGGCCGAGTCAGCGCATGACGCATATGGAGTCAGGTTTGAATTTTGGACGCAGATGATGGAAATTGAAACTGCAAGGACCAACGTGATTAAGAAAAAAGTCCGGGACTGAAGTGAAGATCGACCCAAAGTTGGTGGAGTGAAACAGAATTTAGTTCTTTATTAAAATTACAATTTTGGACTTGCCAATGTTAGAAGAGAATTGTAAAAAAACTTGGCAATAAAATTTGAAAATATGTTCTAGGTGCTTCAAAATTACCACTCTAGACTTGCCCGCTTTAGACTGACATAG
>JANPXK010000946.1:0-31710 GCA_024704745.1 Rosa lucieae
TCTAGAAATTGCATTGTATCTGCTACTGTCATTTAATATTAACTTGGCTTGGGATGGTGATCAGTAGACTTAATGTACACTACAAGATAAAATAGCAAAAGCAAGGAATTTCATTGTAACAACCCAAAATTCATCGCAAAAACTTGACAAATCCGAGAAAATTTCAGTTGTCGCAGATGATCCCATCGGCGACAACCAATTTGTCGCATAAGGTAAGTATTAACAATAAATTAACGGTTGCTGCCCATTTGACATTATGCGACACCCAATTCCTCACAAAATATCATTTAGGCGACAATTTCTACCAAATGTCGGTTAATGTTTGTGTGACAACTTTAACATCCTTGCAAAAAATTAATTAAGCGACGACTTCTGGGAATTGTCACTTAATATTTATGTAACAACTAGATTTTTGTCGTTGAAGAATGATTTAGCGACAACCTTACCTTCCTCTCTGAAAATCAATTGGTTGACAACTTTAATAGGTTGTCTCTTAAAGTTTATGTGACAACTTGAACTGCCTCACTAAAAACTAATTAGGCGACGACTTTTACTAGTTGTCGGTTAATGTTTATGTGACAACTTTAATGTTCTCGTAAAAGACCAATTGGGCGACGACTTTTACAGGTAGTCACTTGATGATTATGTGACTACTTGAAATTCCTCACTAAAACTTAGTTAGGCAACGACTTCTACTAGTTGTCGGTTAATGTTTATGTGACAACTTTAACTTTCTCGCAAAAAAACAATAAGGCAACGACCTCAACGGGTTGTCACTTAATGTTTATGTGACAACTTAAAATTCCTCGCTAAAAACCAATTAGGCGACGACTTCTATTAGTTGTAGGTTAAAGTTTATGTGACAACTGCAATTTTCTTGCAAACGATGAATTAGGTGACGACTTATACATGTTGTCACTAAACGTTTGTGTGACAACTTGAACTCTCTCGCTGAAAACCAGGATGACGACTTGTACGAGTTGTTGGTTAATATTTATGTAACAGCTTTAATTTTCTCAGAAAAGACCAATTAAGCAATGACTTTTACTGGTTATCACTTAGTAATTATGTGACAAATTGAACTTTCTCACAACTTACTTATATATCAAAGAAGAAAATATCTTATCTTTAACCGTCTCTGAGAAATTTCTCTAATATCGTCAAATATCTGTTCAAAGAGAAAAAAATATTAGATATATCTCAAATATCTAATATATCTCCGAGCTAGGTGAATCCACTCATAGAGAGGCATGAAATGGCCTAATAGAGAGGCGGCTCAATATGTTTGTGAAAAAAAAAAAACTCGAGGTGAAATCTGTTAAAGTCGATATGAGCCAGGTGAAATCCCCTTAAGGTAAATCTAGATGAGGTAAAACCTCTCAATGTGGATTTGGGTGAGACGAATTCCCTCAAGGCGAATCCGTATGAGGAGAAATCTCCTCAAGAAGAACATGGGGAAGGAGTAATCCCCTCAAGGGGAATTTAGGTGAAGAGAAATTCCCTCGAGAGGAATCCAAGTAAGGAGAAATCTCCTCAAAGCAAATATGAGTAAGGAGTAATCCTCTTGAGAGAAATCTGACTAAGGAGAAATCCATAAAAATAAAAAATATGTAATACCGTATTTCTATGAGTTGTCGGTTAATGTTAATGTTTAAGACATCCTTGTAACCAAAAAAGGAAAAATATGTAATACCAAGTCAAACAAAGAGCATAGTCTGTGGTTGATCAAACAGAGAGAGGTAAAGTGTTGCTTTAATGAATTTTCCTTACAATGGTGCTTGAGCACAACATAGCAGATTAGGAGAGAATCAATTGGATAGTGTAATTAACAAGCTTATAGAAATTAAAGAATAATCTCAGTATCTCACTAAGAGATAAAACTAAAAGATAAAAGAAAATAGGTCTATTACATCACATCTTTTAAGAGTAAAATTTCCCTATAACTTTATTTTAAGCTTTTAGATTTTTATATGCTAATCTACTTTATTTCCCAAGCATTTCATATTTGAACTAAGCCGCGCCTGAAACCTGAGCTCCAGTTTCATACATGACAAAATACGAAAGACGGATAGTATACAAGACAAAACAGGAACCAAGGTGGAAGGTGCTGTTATATATTATACAAGATAAAAGGTCATTTGCCGTCCTAATATTGACTCGACTTGAATCAATGATGGCATTACCGTAAAGGAGACGTAAACAAAAGCTTGCGATGAGAGTGTGTATGTAAGAGAGTAAATCACAACCGTTAAATACCATTGTTTTTCATGTATGGACGGAAAGTAGTCACGCTTTTTATTTTATTATTATTATTATTATTTTTATCATTTGTTTTCGTGCATACATTTTTTTAAATTATTTGATTACATCAATACACAATTGAGGAAAATGATGGTATATAATTGAGGATGTATAACAATCATCATGTAAGTTCATTACATTTACAAAATAAGCATTTATTTCACTAAACTAAATAATAATTGTGCTTACACTAAATAAAAACTCATTCATTGCCGAGACGGTAGATACAAATATGTTGAATCATTTTTCCAGCCTTCATAATAACAATTAAATAACAATCAGATTTTATTTGAGACGACAGAGGAAAAAGCTCAGTGACAAATTGACAACCCAAACATGCGATACAAGATGTGTGTGTGTGTATATATATATATATATATATATATGATGTGACTTCATTAATATATGAAATGAAACAGAGCCACAAGACAAGTCGATTACTACTAGCAAATTGACTGCGCAAGGCCGCGGTTTTTTGTTGTTGTTGCAAGTTTCATATGTAATAGATTGATACTAGACTCCAAACACACCCTATGGTGTGAATAATTACGTTGGAACTTATTCCACAAGATGTGGAGAAAATTGCTGCACATATTTTGTTTTTGATTTTTGATTTTTTCTTGTTAAGTTTCTTTTGTTTTTCTTTTATTTGTGAATTGACCATTTTGTCTTTCTAAAATATTTCAGTTCAAATATTTTTTAATATTTGAGGGATATTTTGATAAAATTTTTCTATTTTGGCTAACAAACTCTCTTCTTTTAATAATAGTGTAGATTCACAATCTAAAACACATCAACA
Source organism: Rosa lucieae (assembly GCA_024704745.1). Taxonomy (NCBI): domain Eukaryota; kingdom Viridiplantae; phylum Streptophyta; class Magnoliopsida; order Rosales; family Rosaceae; genus Rosa; species Rosa lucieae. The sequence continues at coordinate 3,101 of JANPXK010000946.1, forward strand.
TTACTTAGAATATGATTTGTTTTGTTGTTGATAATAGATTAACAACAAATGAGATACAACAAAAACTAAACTTTTTTCATGATTTGTAGAAATTTACAAATACAAAACAGAATTGTTCTCTCTTAAAAAAAATGAAAGGATATGGCAAAATGGTGGGTCTATTTAGACCTCCCAATTTACTATTTGGACCTCTCCTCATTTTTTTTTCCACTGAACTTCCTGATTTACCCCTATTTTTATCTATTTACACCTTTGTTATATATGCGATGTTCCAATAATAAAAGAAAAAAAAATTTGCACTTCCAAACTCCACTTAGCTTTCATGATCAACTGGGAGCACACCCAAAAAAAAAAAAAATTCTTTTAAGATTATCGATTTCTCTGTTTTTGGTAATTACAATTGACTAATTTGAACTTTCAATTTCAAACCCCATTTTGTGTTCTTCTTCAAACAATTTGGCATTACTTGATGCAGTTGAAGTTGGATTTCCATTGGAGCAATTTAAAGAACCTTATAATTCTTGATTGCCCAGCCAAGTTTGATGAATCTTGGTCAATCCTCTTTGGGTTGAGAGAAAAGTCAGTGAAAGTAAGTCTTAACTCTGTTTTTGTTTTATGATTTCAAAGATATATTGACGTTGAAATTGCATAAATTTAAATTCAAAGATTTCAAATATCATCCAATCTATAATTTATAGAATCTAATAATAAACTTGAGATGAAACAATGAAGACGTCTCAAGCTCCTGGAGCCAGTGAAAACCAATTAGGAGATGGGTATGAGAAGAGATAGAGGGAATGAGAGAGAGGGAAAGGAGAATAAAGAGAGGATTACAATAGAGAGTTGGAGAGAAAGAGAGATGTCTACTGCTTAGATCATATAATACGTGTTTTTCTTTTTTTGTTTTCCAGTTTTGATCAAAACGTATTTCTTCCTCTCTTTAATCTTTGATTAGATGGTGAGTTCAAATAAATAAGATGGAGTAGTTATTTCAAAGTTTGAATTTTAACTTTCTAAATTTTGTAGATAGGGATATAATTGGAGAGAGAACTACAAGATATAAAAGGAGAGTTGCAGCTCCCACGATATAGATGTAGATTTTTTTAAAATTTTATTTGTAGATGGGTAAAATTGGTTTTAAAATTGTGTAAAAAATGAAGGAGGTTCAAATAGCAAATTAGGAGGTCTGAATAGAACCACCCTATGGCAAAATTGTTTTAAAAAGAAAAAAAAAAACTGATATGGCAAGATTGTAATTTCAGTCAAAAGCTAGGAGTAAAACCATATATTTTTTTTAATGAACAGTACTATAAACAGTACTCTAGTGGCTTTAGTATATGTATAATTTGAATAAAAAACTGCATGAGAAAAAGAAGAGAATATCTGCTACGTTGAGCACTAATTTGTTCTTTGAAATGAAGAAACAGCGTGGAAATCATCCAAGTTGCTCTTTACATGGAAGTCCTTGCCCAGGTCTTTTTAATTAGCACCGAGATCAGAAGAAATCAAGGATTTTTGGATTGTTTCGATAAAAAATTAAGAAAGAAATTTGGTGAGAGGTTTAATAATTTGAAATTAAGCATAAACTAATTGATCGACGAAAAGTTATAGTCTTTTCCAGTCTAGTCTGGAAAAGAAAAAGGAAATTAGACGACCCAAGTATCTTGTCTTGTAATGGAGCGACTTGACTTGGTAGCAGCATTGATCATCTTTATACCATGAGAGACCTTATTAAGTATGCGAGAGGGACCTTGTCGAGAGCCTTGAGATAGAAATTGCTGACACAGAAACCTTGATTTATAATTGAAATTAGTCAGGGTTAAGACAATCCAACAAGCACTATAGTCTCACTTTTAAGATTATATATCCGGACCTAAAACTGGTTTGCAAAACAATTAATAAGAAATCCAAGCAACCTATGATGATATGATTGATATTTTATTTGGACCCGGTGGACAAACCGCATTACTTAATTTCATAAAACACGGGAGCCATTGACCCGCCAAATACCAATTTTTTAAATTATTTATGAAAATGACACCGTTTGTTAAAATCGTTTATGAAAAAGCCATCGTCTTATTCAAATATCATTTGGTATATTTTTTGCTACCGCGAGTGAGTTTCAACGGTTCTTGGTTTTGTGTAATGAATAGGGAACACGGACATTCAACTCTGTGATGAGTGATTTAACTTTGGTGTGTTGATACAGACTTATTCTTGTTATTTATTTGTAAAATATATGGAAATATTATTAATTTGTCATAGTCTAGATCCATATAGGCGTAATCTAGTGAACGCAGACTGCGGTTCGGTAACTTGGTAATATAGTGAGGGATGTGAGGCTTCCACTTATCAAATATGATACACGAGCGTCAAGAGGAGACCATGTGAACGGCCTTCACTCATCCTATACCTAAGTTAGTCAATGTATTAATGTTGACAGAGTGTCAGAAGCTAGAAATAAATGCGTAGTGTTAATGACAAAAGAGAGACTTTTTATAGGTGAGTTGAAGTAAATCCTCAGCCTTATCTTCAATGTGATACTGATATGCATCAGTTTTGAGTAGATTGCTTTTCTGGGAGGCCATGTTCCTCATGTGCATGCGAGCGAGTCGAGGCATGGCCGGACCTGAGACTAGTTTAGGTGAAAGTCTCGCTTCCGGTGTTCTCTGAGGTCACATCGGCGAGACCTTAGCATGGTCGGAGTGGTCTCCACGTCATGGATGATTATGCTCGGTATAGGGTCCATGTAAATGATTTGATTTCCAGCTAAGTTTCATCTCAATTTCGTCAATGGAGATATTAGTAATAAGAAAAACTCACCTTGTGGAGAGACTCCTCCAAGATGAAGTTGAATGATAAGGTCGGTGAGGGGGTCACAGTAGTCCTTCCCATCTGCAATAGTCTTGATTTTCGGCTTTGCTGCCGCATGAAGAAAGTCACTTGTAGTCATCCACCAGGTCTTGTTTGATAGCTAGGAGTGCATCCCTCTCCCTCTCCACGCACTCTCTCGTCACGTTGAACATGGTTGTGGCCGAGGGATAAGGAAGCGTTGATATTGCGTGGACATGTTTCACGCACCATCTGGCCTCCATAATAACAATTAAATAAAAACAACACTATTTGAGACAACAGAAGAAGCTCATGCCATACAAGTATTTATATGGCTGTCCATTCTTCAACAGTACATTAATTTAGAACTTCCCAGTACGTGTGCATTAGTTCTTTACAGTTATTGTCACGCCCCGAATTTTGAATAAAAATTCAAATCCGAAACATGAATAAACAACTACAACACACGCCACTCAAATTTCAAATCTCGAAAACCTCAGTTTAAATAATACAACTCACTTGTACAAAGTAAATTTGTAAAGCTCAAATTGAGCATCACTCACCTCACAATTTACAAAGCTGTAAAACTAAAACAATTACTCTAATCCGCACGATCTCCGCCATGATCCTCCTGACCTGCAGGACTACCCGCTACACAATTTGAATAGTGTACCGGGATTGCAACAACACCAAACAAGAAGGAAATGTTGATTTTATATCAAATTTATTTTAACTCAAGTAAACAACCAACAATCAAAACATCTGTGAGAAAACATCAAACGAAACACGGACAATCCACAACGAATACATTTCCACAATCCTCTAACCACAATATCACCACTTTGGTCCATCCCAACTGTTTGGACCCAACACCAATAACACGTTAGATTTCTAACAACATCGTTATCCGTCACCTCGGTTATTATTTAACCGGCGTTCTTCGGACTCTCCTTGTCCTCAGAGCACTATATCTCGGTTATTACTTAACCGGCGTTCTTCGGACTCTCCCTGTCCTCAGAGCATTACATCTCGGTTATTATTTAACCGGCGTTCTTCCGACTCTCCCGTCCTCAGAGCACTACATCTCGGTTATTATTTAACCGGCGTTCTTCGGACTCTCCCGTCCTCAGAGCACTACAATTCTACCCTCAAATCAACTCAGAAGGTCAACATGATTATCACACAAAATTTATCGGTTAACATTATCATAAATAATCATGGCAATTTCCAAGACAATATCATATCATAACCAAGTTATCGTAATTCCACACACACCTCAATGTCACACCATTCCATATATATCCACGTAAATATATATATACGCAATCATCCGCTCAGGGATAATCACTAATACCAACTATAATTCAAGCATAAAAATCGTGAAATTCATTTTGTATAATTAAAATTATTTTACTTACCTACGGACCGTAGCTGATCAAGTCCATATGATTAAAAACAAATATTTATTCCATAAATATTTTCACACAATTACGACAAAATAAAGTAAGTAAAAGTACTCGGTTCGTAATATGAACCACGTGAGGTTTACTCACCTCTAATCCCGCTGCGTCTTCACTTTCACAATACACACAAAAACCACTCACCAAGGAAGACCATCAATCACCTAGTCAAACATGATCATAACTTAGCCCACAACTCATAAACAAAATTAAACGACGATCCAACGGTCAGATCGAAATTATATGATGATCTAACGGTCGAATCCTCACGGATCGCCCTTAGGATCATCCTCCAAAATTATCACGAAGATCCAACGGTCGGATCTTCCTGAATCTTCCCTATAAACGTCTCCACAAAATTTCATGAAAATCCGACGGTCGGATTCTCACGAAATGCACTCCGAAATACTAATCCACAATTATACGAAGATCCAACGGTCGGATCTTCGCCCTTGACCACACAAAATCATCGGGACAGTCATACGATCAACATATCAAAACTACAAGTCCATCGGACGGTCCGATCTTCAAAAAACATTAATTGGATTATCGAAATCGATCGAAACCGTAAAAATTCATAACTAAATCATACGATATCCAAAAAATGCGTATAATATATCGAAATGATCGTATTGAAATGTAGAATCTAAAAATGTAAAGAAATCACATTTTAACCCCCGGAGGTGGCCGAAAAAGGCCGCCGGAGTTTGAGGCAGAGCTGCCGCTGACCACCGCCAATGGTGTCGGGGCCAGGCTGCTCCTCTTCGTCTCATCAAGCCCAACCACTTTCCTAACTAGTACAAAATCAGAAAATGAACGGAAGTGGTCGCAAAGTTACCTAGAAGCCACGGGTTCGCCGGAATTTTTCCAGAAACCGGTAACAGCTCCGATCAACGTGAAAACGTCCACCACTCTCTTCGATTTCTTCATGAAACTGCTTCAGAACTTCAATACGAGTTTATCTGTCCAAGAATATCAAAGATTCATCGTCTAGAACTCGAGATATCGGCGTTGACTCAAAATCGGGCTTAAATCGGTTTAAGCTTGCCGCCGCCGCTACAGGCCGGGCAGCCATGAAATTCTGCCACAGACAGGTGCGCAAGGGCCATACGAAGCTAATGGAAGAAGTTTGGTGAAGATTGATGGCCGGAGGAGGAAGAAATGGCCGAACGAAAATTCTTGGCGATTTCCGGTCGAGTTCAAGCTCTGCAGCCTGACTTCCATTTTTTTCGAATTTCTGAATTTATTTTCGGAAATTTCCGAAAATGGGAATATTTATACTAAATTGGAACTTTTTCAAAAAAAATCATAACTAATTCATACGAGCTCCGATTTTTGTGTTCCTCATATGCACGCGATCGTATCGACGAGCTCTACAACTTTCATGAAGGAAGTTTTCCCAAATTCCGTACGTATAAAAAGTCAATTTTTCGCGTGCCCCTAAATAATGTACGTTTTTGAAATAAAATCAATTGAACTAATTTCACAACTCCTCAAAGCTTCATACTTTCTCCCATGACCACGAAATCATTACTAAAATTTTCTCGGAAAATAATTTGAATTTACGGGGTATTACAATCTACCCTCCTTAAAGAAATTTCGTCCCGAAATTTAAGCGCAAATCGATTTCTCCCGATTAAGGTTTTCTGTAGTTCATACAGAAAACAATCAACCATCAAATCTCCATCTTTACTAACTGTAGTAATCGACAAAGCTATGACACTATGTATAAAAATACAGCCCAATAGCCACTAAATCAATTCAACACTACGACATTCTTTCGCAATCCACATTTCTCAAAATTTCAACACAACAATTGCCTCAAGCAACACACACCCAAATCACCACGTGGTATTGCACAAAAAGCTATTTTCACACTAATTGTCACCCTGTACTGGCATACAAGTACAGTGACCACTCTCACAAGGCAATGTGTAGAAACACAACGCTGCACTAAATCAAGAATTTAAAGAAGAGAAAAAAATATATTTAGACACTTCCACAACGTCTTCTTATTCAATATGGGCCACTTGGGCCAAAGAAACCGAACCAACCACATTTCGAACCGGCCCAAACCAAATTGGGCCAAAAACTCGGCCCACAAACCTTCTACTCGGCTCGGCCGTACTGTTTGGCTGCATTCGGCTCGGCTACAGTATGAAGCTCTACATACTGTACGTATACTGTACTGACCGTATATACATCCGTATATCGAGCATATACGAGATCCAAAAATATTTGTAAGAGGTAAGGTTCGAACTCCCGACCTCAAACACGAAGGTTTTGCTCCCAACCACTGAAGCAAGAGCTGCTTCCAATAATATATGCACTCGTATTATATTTAATAAGTCATAAGCGACATAAATAAATAAAACGGGAGGCAAGGTTCGAAACCTTAACCTGCTGCACGAAAGCTTTGCCCCCAACCACTGGAGCACAAGCTGCGCTTAATATAATGTGTACAATTCTTATACTTATTATGTCATAAACGAACATAATAAAAATAAACGAGAGGCGAGGTTCGAACCTTGGACCTCTAGTACAAGAATCCCGCTCTCAACCACTCGAGCACGAGCTGCTCTCGTTGTTATCCATACCATTCCTTTTATTTAAACCAAGCTGTTTCAACAATCCGGCCCAAAATACCCAAAACTGTTGCAGAAATCCGGCCCATGAATTTCAGCCAAAACTATTCAGAAATTCAGCCCATCGGGTCTCCACCCACAACTACAGTGAGGGCCTTGATCCGAGACAAGCCCAAGTACGGCCCACCTGCCACAGCTTATTCCTTCCGTGATTTACGGGAATCAGAATCACTTTCGGCTAAAGCTGTCTGCCACAGCGCCTCGAGATTCGTCCTGTCCCCCTACACGCTCTCCACGCTCCAACAACTTTTCCGTGTTTTCGGGCGACTTTAATCCAACGCGTAGAATGAATCTCAGAGATCGTCCATCCAACGGTGGAGATCTGCTCACCTTGCTCTATAAATAGGTGCATTCTGAGGGAGCAACTGTTCACTCCAAAAGAAAGAAAATTCTTTCGGGTTCCAGCCCTTTCTCTCTCAACCCTTCAGCCTTTCTTTCGAAACTCAAATCCTTTCTTCATCAATTTCAATCCTTCTCCTCCCGATCTTCTCTCCCATCTAGTAGATTCAATCTCTTCTTTCCTCTGAACTTTCAGATCTCCAACACCCCTTCATCAACCTCAATCCTTCTAAGGTCAATCTGCCACAAACACTCAATCACGCTGTTCTTCACTTTTCACTTCCTCTCAACCCAACACCATGGAACCACGAACTCTGCAACTAATGGAGCTTCAAACCCATCAACAAATGGAACTACAAGCCCAGCAACAAGTCGAGGATGGAGGAAACAACCAAGCAGCCGGGAGTAGTGCCAACACGCCTATCAGGCCGACCAATAACAGGTGGACTCCCACACCAGCTCAACTAAGAATCCTTTAGGGGCTCTACTATGACAAGGGTCACAAGTACCCAACTCCAGAGCAGATTCAAGAGATCTGTCTTCATCTGAAACCGTATGGGCAGATCGAGGACAAGAACGTCTTCTTTTGGTTCCAGAACCTCAAGGCTCGTGAGAGGCAGAAGTTGAAGGAATTTCGGAACGTTCAGGTTGGTGGATCTCTCGATCTCAATTTTGGATCCACAAGTTCTACTGATGATGGTAGGTCCATTGATCTCAACTTTGGTTCCACTGGTTCTACTGGTGATGATGGATCAATCGATCTAACCCTTGGGTCATGCGTCGGCTATGGTGTTGACCCATATTCCTCCTCACCCTTCAACGCTAATATCAGTACTACCTCTTTTGGCCCAACAGGAGGACAATCTTCCATGGAACAACGAGGAGGAGATCACCAGGAGGTCGAAACTCTTCCCCTGTTCCCCGTGCACGGTGAGGACGTCCTTGGTAACCCGAACACTACATCCGAGGAAGGTAGCGCATATGGTTACTATTCCGGTGACTTGGGCGGTTACAACAGTGGCTCTCCTGTTTCTCTTGAGCTCAGCCTCAACCCATTCGGAGCTGCTGACTTGGCTTAGAATAGTGTAGTTTCCTTTTTTTTTTTTTTTTTGTAAACTAAAACAATAAGATTGAATGCATGTCGTCTTTTCTTTAAACAACCAACAACGACACCAAGGGTCGAACCTTGGTCACTCCTTGCTCTTTCAAAACCTTCGTCAACTATGTTGCACGCCTCATTCATAATAATGCATCACAAACAATCATTCCAAAACCTAACAATCAATTAAGTCACACAGAGGTCTAGCTAGCATAATTTGAGTCAAACCAAACACAACAATTTCGTCGCTAGAATTAGGAATTAATAAAACTAAACGCTTCCTGAGTTAACTAGGAAAACCCACATCCTTAGAGTTACTCGTACTAATCTTAAAAAAATCTCAACCATTCCCTCTAATACATGCTCCATCAAACTTACCACGATTCAAAACCTATGATTTCACGATTCAAACTCCGAATCAAACTCCATACCGCATAGTAATTCACTTGAACCACTATGGATACCCAACAATGTCACTACAATCAATACTCAAAATTTCAATTAACCAATTCACCTATCAATGATCAAAGACACACTCTCTCGTCCAAGATCATTAACAAAGAGTTGATTCTAATTCTCCCCATTATTTATCAACCAAAATCAAACTCCATTGCCAAACTTTAAGTGTCCCGCCTACTTAAACTTAAAACAGAAAACAACCTCAAATATATAGTCGTTCGTCTCAATCACTCAAATACGAGATCAAACTCCGTTCTCGCAACTTAAACCCTGCTTAACAACTTACAAACACATGGAAGAATTAACCACAATAATTCCTTCCCTAGCCGCAACACTACTCACAACTCCACATGAGTCAAGAATCTATTCAAAAACATCTGTATGTCCAACCTAAGAAGGCAAAAATTCTATCAATTTATACTCGTATCCACACTAGGTACGTGCATAGGTCCACACCATGCCTTCAACCAAACACTTCAACAACCAAAAGAACCTCATTTCCATAAAACAATCTCCCTGACTCAATTGAGTTAAATCCGAAGGTTTCCATTCCTTAAAGATTATAACTCGCGGCAACTGGACTTATTCTAATACGAACCTCCAAAACAACGTTACGGTTCAATGTACTACCCCTTTCGAATATCCATCACCTAAGAAGTATAGTATGCTTGGCTAATACACATATAACACTTAAAACACAGTATAAGTCAAATACAAGTCCATATTAACCAAGTCAATACTACAGGGAAGGTATTCACGTTCCTAAAACGACTTAGCGGCCTAAACGACTCCCAACACTCACGCATACCCAATGACTTAGCCAATACCGAAGAGCACACGATGGGGATCCGCTGCAGACGGGCCATCACTCGGAAGGTATTGACACATCACCGAATATGCACCTTACGCTCTGATACCAAACTGTCACGCCCCGAATTTTGAATAAAAGTTCAAATCTGAAACATGAATAAACAACTACAACACACGCCACTCAAATTTCAAATCTCGAAAACCTCAGTTTAAATAATACAACTCACTTGTACAAAGTAAATTTGTAAAGCTCAAATTGAGCATCACTCACCTCACAATTTACAAAGCTGTAAAACTAAAACAATTACTCTAATCCGCACGATCTCCGCCATGATCCTCTTGACCTGCAGGACTACCCGCTACACAATTTGAATAGTGTACCGGGATTGCAACAACACCAAACCCGGTAAGCCATGACAGCCCGTATGAGTAAACAAGAAGGAAATGTTGATTTTATATCAAATTTATTTTAACTCAAGTAAACAACCAACAATCAAAACATCTGTGAGAAAACATCAAACGAAACACGGACAATCCACAACGAATACATTTCCACAATCCTCTAACCACAATATCACCACTTTGGTCCATCCCAACTGTTTGGACCCAACACCAATAACACGTTAGGTTTGTAACAACATCGTTATCCGTCACCCCGGTTATTATTTAACCGGCGTTCTTCGGACTCTCCTTGTCCTCAGAGCACTATATCTCGGTTATTATTTAACCGGCGTTCTTCGGACTCTCCCTGTCCTCAGAGCATTACATCTCGGTTATTATTTAACCGGCGTTCTTCGGACTCTCCCATCCTCAGAGCACTACATTTCGGTTATTATTTAACCGGCGTTCTTCGGATTCTCCCGTCCTCAGAGCACTACAATTCTACCCTCAAATCAACTCAGAAGGTCAACATGATTATCACACAAAATTTATCGGTTAACATTATCATAAATAATCATGGCAATTTCCAAGACAATATCATATCATAACCAAGTTATCGTAATTCCACACACACCTCAATGTCACACCATTCCATATATATATCCACGTAAATATATATACACGTAATCATCCGCTCAGGGATAATCACTAATACCAACTATAATTCAAGCATAAAAATCGTGAAATTCATTTTGTATAATTAAAATCATTTTACTTACCTACGGACCGTAGCTGATCAAGTCCATATGATTAAAAACAAATATTTATTCCATAAATATTTTCACACAATTACGACAAAATAAAGTAATTAAAAGTACTCGGTTCGTAATATGAACCACGTGAGGTTTACTCACCTCTAATCCCGCTACGTCTTCACTTTCACAATACACACCAAAACCGCTCACCAAGGAAGACCGTCAATCACCTAGTCAAACATGATCATAACTTAGCCCACAACTCATAAACAAAATTAAATGACGATCCAACGGTCAGATCGAAATTATATGATGATCCAACGGTCGGATCCTCACGGATCGCCCTTAGGATCATCCTCCAAAATTATCACGAAGATCCAACGGTCAGATCTTCCTGAATCTTCCCTATAAACGTCTCCACAAAATTTCATGAAAATCCGACGGTCGGATTCTCACGAAACGCACTCCGAAATACTAATCCACAATTATACGAAGATCCAACGGTCGGATCTTCGCCCGTTACCACACAAAATCATCGGGACAGTCATACGATCAACATATCAAAACTACAAGTCCATCGGACGGTCCGATCTTCAAAAAACATTAATTGGATTATCGAAATCGATCGAAACCGTAAAAATTCATAACTAAATCATACGATATCCAAAAAATGCGTATAATATATCGAAATGATCGTATTGAAATGTAGAATCTAAAGAGGTAAAGAAATCACATTTTTGACCCCCGAAGGTGGCCGGAAAAGGCCACCGGAGTTTGAGGCAGAGCCGCCGCCGACCACCGACAATGGTGTCGGGGCCAGGCTACTCCTCTTTGTCTCATCAAGCCCAACCACTTTCCTAACTAGCACAAAGTCAGAAAATGAACGGAAGTGGTCGAAAAGTTACCCAGAAGCCACGGGTTCGCCGGATTTTTTTCCAGAAACCGGCAACAGCTCCGATCAACGTGAAAACGTCCACCACTCGCTTCGATTTCTTCATGAAACTGTTTCAGAACTTCAGTCCGAGTTCATCTGTCCAAGAATCTCGAAGATTGATAGTTTAGAACTCGAGATATCGGCGTTGACTCAAAATCGGGCTTAAATCAGTTTAAGCTTGCAGCCGCCGCTAAAGGCCGCGCCGGCGTGAAAGGCTTCCACAGACAGGTGCGCAAGGGCCATACGAAGCTAATGGAAGAAGTTTAGTGAAGATTGATGGTCGGAGGAGGAAGAAATGGCCGAACGAAAATTCTTGGCGATTTCCGGTCGAGTTCAAGCTCTGCAGCCCGACTTCCATTGGAATTTCTGAATTTATTTTCGGAAATTTCCGAAAATGGGAATATTTATACTATATTGGAACTTTTTCAAAAAAATCATAACTAATTCATACGCGCTCCGATTTTTGTGTTCCGCATATGCACGCGATCGTATCGACGAGCTCTACAACTTTCACGAAGGACGTTTTCCCAAATTCCATACGTATAAAAAGTCGATTTTTCGCGTGCCCCTAAATAACGTACGTTTTCGAAATAAAATCAATCGAACTAATTTCACAACTCCTCAAAGCTTCATACTTTCTCCCATGACCACGAAATCATTACTAAAATTTTCTCGGAAAATAATTTGAATTTACGGGGTATTACAGTTATCATGCCAACAGTTGCTTTCACTTGCAATTCATTGATGTTGGAAACATGGCAAGCTCAAGTAACTTCCCTAATATGGCACATTGCATCTCATTTTCAGGCTGCTGCCCTTTCTGCACTCGGATTGGAGAATACAGCACAATCAGCACTGAAGGAATTATGCTTGAAGCTAAAAGGAATACTGCTGCTGGACACAAGTGAGAATATATAAGCGTTTAGGCTGGTACTAAATGTGACATTTATCATTCCAACGTATATAGGTTCAACACAAGGTTCCAAACCAGGGAAGTTGAAGCTTCACACATTATGGTGATGTTTGATATGTGGTAGTTATTTTCTGGTGCGCTAGTTTGTAGTTAAATTTTTATTTTGTTTGACACTGAATGATAATGTATGTTTGATAAGTTTGATATGAAGATTAGTTGAGATTCGTTGTAGAAGGCTGTTCGAGGAAAAGACTTATAACAAAAGCATGCAATTTGTGTATAGATACCATGCCTGTCTATTCTTCTTGATGAAAAACAGTTGAATTCAAGAAAGAAAACCTCAAGATGCAGTCCCTAATCAGTGGTCATTCAGTAGTTACTGATCGCATACATTATCATTTAAACTATAATACTGCCAAAATTTCTGAAATAACACTAGTTAGGGACTGCTACTATTGTTATAATAAAAGACACCAGTGCCCATAGGGGAGTGTATTCGGTGCACCTTCCGTGCATGGACACTAACCACGTGCTAGTCACGTGACCGTTAAAAGTTGGGGGCCGTTGGCAGCGATGCGGTTAGTTCAAACAAACAAACAAACGTAGACCAAAAAAACAGTGAAAGCTAGTAAATAAGAATTTTTACCTCGACTTAAACCTAATTATCACCATTGAAAAACTCGTTCTGTCCTTGGTTGTTTCTAAATAGCACACGAGTCTCTGCTGATCCCCGCAGTCGCATTTTGAGTCTCTACAGATCCACAACACATCACTCAGGTCGGAGCAATTCAGTCTCTCCACAGCCCGAATAAGAATTCCAGTTTAATCTTGAGGTGTATGAGCTTCTTATGAACTGGGGTTTAGGGATTTGGCCGATGTCATAATTAGGTTAAGGTTAATGCGCTTGAGACACCTCTCCTACGAAAAAATTGGTGATAGCATTACACAATATTGTTCTCAAACGAGCTCAAGAACTGTTAACTAAAAAATGGAATGAATAAATATTCTGTGTCTACATGACTGAGTTTATCTTCCTTGTGAAGCATGCCAACTGTAGAGAGCCTTAACCCTTGGATATGGTTGGTATGATTTGTTTGTTTATTGTATGCAACATACCTTTTTAAACAATTATTCTTTTATGGTTCTGTCAAACGTTCTCTGTAGTTTAATTCTATGATTGTTGTCATTGTGCTCAAATCTTTCTGAAGTTATCTTTTGGGAAGGCAGGCATATCATTCTTGCTATAAGAAGTCCCTGGGGAGGATGTTGCGCATCACACAACTGGGGATTTGTGCAAGGTACAACTTCTAGTGTTTGTTTCCCCCCTAAAAGGAACATGAATACTTTCTAATTAAGAAGACTCGTCCATTGACTTGCTAGATTATTGGAATTTCCTTTTCTATTGTATTGAAAACAGAAAGTGATGCACTTTTACCATTTTGTGCCTTCTTTCACTTTTCAATTCATGAAAATGCCTTCATCAATTTACAAGCAAGGAGAATCCTAGACGGAGAGTCTATTATAGGCTTTAAGCTTCCCACTGATTTGTTACTTGAAACTGTCGCATAAGGGTTGGTAGCAGTGCGACAGAATTAGGCCAGTTTAATCTAATTATCTTGCATAGCATCCTACTTTTTCATAGTTATTAATGTTAATGTGCATATTCTTGCTGGGAAATTAAGGGCTTGTCCGGTAATGTTTTTAAAAATGATTTTTCAAAAACCGATTTTGAAAATAAAAACGAGAAAACAAGATTAGATTTTTGAGATCCGAAAATGTGTCCGGTAGCTTATTCCGAAAACAATTTTCAAAAACAAAGAAGATTGCGACTAGAGATGAGAGAGAGACCTGAGAAGAAGATAGCGACGTGAGAATATGGAAGAAGAGAGCACATTCTTTTTTTTCTTTGTTTTGGAAAATATATCTCCATGTTTTCTAAAATATGAGAATGAAAATGTGAAAACGTCTATTTGTCGTTTTCCTGTTTTACGAGTAAAATAAAAAATTATTTTCATTTCTGCATTTTTGAAAACAGACCAACGAACGCATTTTCAAGCCATTTTCATTTTATAAAATGAAAAAGATGACTTGAAAACGTTACCGAACGCCACCTAATCATCTGAACTTATCAACCAAAAATTTCATTTTCTTTACACCAAATAGAGAATTACTGCCTAACTTGCTCCTTCCAGCTTTTGAAGCCTCTTGTTAACTCACTGATGTACTTTATCAGGGATTCAGGGTGATGAGGTGAATAGGACTTGCAAAATCAAAGGATAAATTGCTCCGTGGAAAGATCTCGGAGAGGAAATCATCAGAATGTTGGCTGCACAGAGCAGGGGACAAATCAATGCAACTCTCAATCACTACAAAAGTCAATTTCTGACGAGGTATGCAAATCACTTCTATAATTATTTTTTGGCCAGGTATCTTCAGACTTCTTGTTGTACCTCTTTTTCTTATTGTTACCCAACAAAAAAGAAAAATTATACTATTGAGTACATGATTATGTTTTAGCGAAATGTCACTATAGTTTGGAAGGCTATACTTCTCATTTCCAGAATTTAGTGTTTAGCCTCATCTCCAAAATTTAGTGTTTAGTCGGTGTTTCTATCCTACAGGATTTGAAAGCTGTGACCCCTAGGATGAGGATCTTGTGTTTGATGGCTGAGTGTTATTTCGAGAGGGAGTGGTAAGAAACAGAGAACAGATGGAGTTGACTACTATGGCTCAAGGAGTACCGGTAACCGGGAAAGGTGGTCTCTCTGGATCAAACCATTTAGAAGATGGAGATTATGAGTCCATGCTTCTTGTCCTAGTGATGTACTATAATAATGCATTACATTTAATGTTTGGTTCTTTTGTTTTATAGTTATGCCTTAAATAAAATTATCTGCAACAATATGATAATCATTCATATTATAGAAAGAAATTCCTTCAATAAACTTGAACTTGTTGACAAAAATGTACTGAAAGCAAAGCTTGTATTAGAGAATTTGATTCTTTCCTTTTCTTGGCAAGCCTTGGTTTATACATAGACTAACGTCCTAAAAAACTATATATGACACGCAACACAGAAGCTGATTGGCCGTGTATAAAAACTATCTCAAACTTCCACTGAAACAAATTGGGGCATTACATTTACACATTATTGAATCGCATATCCACAATTCTTGATAAAAACAATCTCAACTTCAATGAAACAAATAGGGGCATTACATTTACGCAACATTGAATCACATATCCACAAATCAACAGAAGTACTTCCTGCAAAGCTTTTCCCATTTCATCTCAGATTTCTTTATTTCTTTCCAAGCAGCCTCACTTTAAAAACTCTCTATAACTTACCAAGTACCTATTGATTTTGAATAGCTTGCCTAAATTCAAGGTTACTCAGATGTCATCTGCAAATAACTTCACATCATCATTAAAGAAAAATCTGTACATAGATGTAGTTAGTGTGATATGGACAGATGTAGAGCATAATTCTAGCCAATTCAACGGTCTTGAAAGCATGGACTTGTCAAATAGACCAAAAAAAGAACAGACAATGAAGAATAAGAAACTCAAAATGGCAGCCAAACCTTTGCTTATGGAAATACTAAACATGAATAAGACGATAAAGCATCTTTGCAGCTGATTCAATTTATTCAGTTTGTTCTTCATAAACATAACATCAGTACATGGATCAACAGATCCAATATATCCATCAGAATAAGCAAACCAAATGGGCGAGATTCAAACACATATGGTCATATAATAACATTAGGTTGTCAATTAGACTAAAAACTTTGCAGGCAAACGGAAGGGGGCAAATGAAAAGAATTATTAAAGAAATACAGCTTAATCACATACTGGCATGAATGCTTTCAGTAATACAACTTCATGATTACTATAGCTATAAGCCTATAAATCATAATACTTAGTCAAGTGAGCATAAGCTTACCATGAGAAGATCCAACATCCAAGACTAAATCAACTGCATAAAGATAATACAGCAGTTGGCTGAATAGTCCACAAGAGGTTTTAAAATCATCTTGCATCTAATCACCATCAACTCGAACGAAAGCATTTCCTCTGAAATTGCAACCACGATATCCTAATATGTGCCACTCCCATCTGAACCACGAACAAATGACACTTTGCTGTCTGTTTGGTTTATCTACAACCAATATTAATATATTGCCATTAGTATATACATTACAGTGAACGTAGATTAACCTTGAGTTGTTTACTATTAGTAGGCAGATAAAACAGTTTACAAAGAACCAATTGAAAGAGAATAAGTTAAACAAGCAAGTTACTCTCATTTTTGAGTAGGTTTATCTCACACTGCTCTTAATACAAAAGAGACACATTCAGATTTCAAGAACAAAGTGTTCTCCATCTCAAGCAGGAACTGAACTCCATTGCAAAAAACATAGCAGTTTACCTTCATAAAACGTGTTATATAAAACCAAGCTTTATAGTGTTAATTCTATAAAAGCCATATCATTCAAGAGTCTTTTCAACTAATTTTACACACTGTAACTAGAAGTCACCAAGATTGAAGGGTAAGAATTCTGTAATGAAAATTTAACTAACAATTTGAATTCAACAGCAAAATCATATACCCCCCAAAGATGTTATGGTACAATAGTTGCCCATTTTATGCGGTTGGATTTAAAACCAGAAACACTAAAAAAATTTACCTGTATCGAATCAGGATCCAGTAGGAGAAATTTCTCGGTGGGTGATCAGATGTACATGCCAGTTGAGCTTCACTTTCAGCAAATCAGACATTTCTGATAGAAATAAAGTTCAAACTAATGAAAAAGTAAACCATGCCACAGACTACCAGGACATCCTTAGATTCTTTTTTAAGTTAAAAATATTTGTTCACTCTGACAGTAGATAAAATGAAGCTCAATTTTGATGAGTCAGACTTCTAATTCTAAAAACAGTACCTTCTCACACACTTAAAAGTAATGATAATTGAAATAGTCAGTCATAAGATGTATGCTTTAGCTCTTAGCTCTTGAGCTGTAATCATAAAATTAACACAAGAGGACCCGTCTGTGCAATGTGGACGGCAAACAAGTCCAGAGTATAAGCTAGTAAAGAACAACAATTCTCACAAGTCATATCCCACTTCAAATCCAACTTTCAAATAATACATTGAAATTGACAGATTGTTACTAAGATGGAACGGCTGATACAGTCCAAATGCAGCTAAAGCAATTAACAAAACAAAGAATTTTGTTATTTCAAATTCTTACTAGTTATTTCTGGGAGAAAGAAGCGCCTGGTTCCATTGCCAGCCTCTTCCATTCCAGAGCTTTCTTCTTCATCTCTTTTCTTTCTTTCTTTCTTTTTTTAACTACGCACAATTATCCCAGCCTTCACCTTCGTTGAGGAGTTGTCTTGTCTTCAGGCCCTGCTTTCAGATCTCCTTCTCCTCGCCGACCTTGAGAAAGGAGCCGAGCCGGCTTAATGCCCTGGATGCTGTCGCGGAAGACCTTATTATGTCGTTTGGCTCCTCCGTTACCCAAACCCTTGCCTCCATTTCCACGCCCAGACATCATTGAATCTCGAAGACCTGGAATCAAAAAACAAAATCGAAGAGCTAAAGAGACGAAATAGGACTGTAATTGAAAATTTTGTATCTAATTGAAAAGAGATTGAGATAGAGGAAGAGCGCGAACCATAAATTGGATTTGTCTAAGATTGACACAGATGGGGGACCTCTGGGCTCTGGCTCTGGCCGACTCTCTTTTTCTTTTCTCCACCACTTTGTTTTTGATCAACTCAGTTTGAGGGAGCGGGAGAACAAAAAACCTGGCAGGAGTTTTA
Source organism: Rosa lucieae (assembly GCA_024704745.1). NCBI lineage: Eukaryota > Viridiplantae > Streptophyta > Magnoliopsida > Rosales > Rosaceae > Rosa > Rosa lucieae. The sequence goes on from JANPXK010000946.1 coordinate 21,560, forward strand.
AAATTTTAACTCGCCTCACAACGAAAAAGGATGACCGCGTGTTATCAAAATATTCATGACTTACTGCTAAAGTGCCTGATTTTTCCCTTTGATATTCAGCTCTCAATTAAAAGACAAAAGGATAAAAAAAAAAAAAAAGTAGATGTTTATCACGTGGTACTGAAATTTTACCATTAATTTTCTAAAATGTGTGATAAGTATAGAATTATATATGTGTGTGTCTATATAATTAAAAATGCCAAAAGAATCACTAACTTCCTACATTACTCGAGTGTATGGCTGCGAACAGCTTATCAAAATTTTTAAGTTCGTCTTAGTGACAAAGATATTTTGATAAAAGGTAAAAATGAGGTCAATCTGTGAATAAGTTCAAGAAGTTCAGTGCTCAAAACAGTTTTGTAGAACACAATTCTTGTTCTATATTTAACAAAATCAATCTTTCTTTTGAAATGTGCCCGAACCTGCAGTGACAAAGTGTAGGTGAATTTTCTTTAAACAAAATTCTTTTAACTTCAATTGTTTTCTGTGTTTTCAATAGCCAAAACATGTTCAGAAATATTACAATGTAGAAGCAAGTAATCAACAATATAAGAACCAGAAGCAGTTTGCTGAGAATTTTTGAAACTTTTATTTCAGAATCATTAATTAAGAAACTACAACCAAGTTTGACTAAACTAGAAAAACTTAACAAATTCCTTCTCATGAAAGGTACATAAAAAGAACATCATCTAAAAACAAAACAAGAAACTCCAAATCATAAGTCTAGCTTTAAACTGCCTATAGCCTTCACAAATGTTGACTTTATTTTTCCTCGGTGCCCTCCTCTTTGTGAACCCCTCTCTTTGACACCCAATTCTTATAACTATTAGAATCCCTCTTCATATGACCATTTTTCTTGCAAAAATAGCACATAAACTGGAAAGGTTTGAGTTTCTGGTCAGGTTTCACAACAGCAGCACCATTTGTTTTATTTGGTTTCAGCTTGTTAGCATGTTTCCACTCAGGTTTGTCGACCAAGTTCACAGTCAACTCTTTCTCCCTCCTTATTCTGTTCTCATCTTGAGTACATATGGCAATAAACTCATCAAGGCTCCACTTGTCCTTCTGAGAAAAATAGCTGGTTTTCAGCTGGCTGAACGTATTTGGCAGGGTGTTCAGTGCATGTTGAATGACATAGTCATCTTTCAGGGGCATCTCAAGGTCATTCAGCTTGGTTGCTATATCTATCATCTTCATTATGTATTCTCTCACATTTCCAGTGCCATTATATCTCATAGTGTCGAAGGTGTGCATAAGTTGAGAGGCTTCAGCCTTTTCATTTTCTTTAAATTTCAGGGCTACAGCTTCCAGGTATTCTTTTGCCAACTCCTTCTTTGGTATGCTACCCTTGACAGTTTTGGACATGGAAAGTTTTATGATGTTGAGGGCCATATTGTTTGCTCTAACCCACTTATAATATTCGTCTTTCTGATCTTTAGTGCTTTCTGGGGTGAGTTCAGCAGGTTTGTCTTGCAACAGACACACATCTAAGTTCTGCATTCCTAGGTGTAGCATTAGTTGATCTTTCCAGTCAATATAGTTGGAACCTCCTAGGATTGGGATCTGGTTCAGGCTGAAAACTGGAATTCCTATGGAGCAAAAGAAAATTTTATGTAAGTATTTATCTTTCAAATTTTGCTAAGCTGAAAACTTTCTCTTAATTTTCTGTGTGCATTGTAATATGGCCTGTAATATGATGTTTCAAGAGTACGAAAAACACAGAAAAAAAAAATAATTTCAGCAAAATTCCAAATACAATGTAAAACAGATGTTATATTGCATTTAACAAAACCATGGAGAGAATTTTCTTTATCAATATCAGCCTAACATGTGAGCATAGGACAGATATTCCTTAGTTTCCTTTTCATACGACTAAAACAAGTAAAACATGGTTGTTCTAGATTAGTCATCACCTGCATGGTTGAAGAAAAAATCTAGAAGTCTATATATGTTCCAGTTGCCTTATCATATATATGCTACTTTCATACATTGAATTATGTAAAGTTTATAGCCTCCTGTAAGATATACAATCACAATTCTATTGCATGAAAGTACAAGCTTTGGTCAATCTTTAACCTTATGATTACACAATAAACTCAATGAAGAATTGCTGAGTGCAACATGTTCATTAAGTCCATCATGCATCCATCGATCAAATACAATTGGTTTCTTTATCTTTTCATTCTAAAAAGCCAACTTATTGATAGAAGCATTTTAATGTGGTATTTTAATAGTTAATTCCTCACATTTTGCTTAATTAATTCCTTAACGAATCGATTTTTAACTCAATTTCTATTTTCTTAGGTACATTGGAGTAAATGATGGTGAAATGAGCATTATGTCCACACTTACCTACAAATGGTGGAGAAAAATGGAAATGTACTAAAATGTCAATTTTACACATTTTCCTACTCCGGCTAGGAGAAACCAAGCCAAGCAAGGAAGAAGGAGCGGCTGCCTGACCAAATGAACTTTAAATGAGCTGAAACTTTCCAGATCCATTCTAGACACCCAAGGGAACATTTCATATGAAGAGTGCAAGATCCAGATAGAAGTGGAAGGCCTTCAAAAGATCGGTCCAAAGTTCTGACTAAAAGACGAAAACTGAAAGTCGGACCTGAACGTATTCTGGAAGCATTTCCGGCCAAAAATACCTTTCTAAAAGATCTGAAATTTTACCAGGGTAATCTACATGGAGGAATATTTGAGAAGAAGTCTTGGGCAGAATCTAAACTTTCGGTGGAGATAAAATTGAAGAAATGAGAGGAAAATCCATCAGAATCACATCACCCAAAAACATTCCATGTTTTAGGGTGTAATCATCATGCTCCATCATCCCACTAATCCACCATCATCACCCAAAAAACATTCCATGTTTTAGGGTGTAATCATCATGTTTTCTCCATCATTACTCACACTAATTTACTCCATCTTTTCCAATTTCACTCTTCTTTCTCTTCCATATAAACACCTTCTCCTCTCACTCTAAAACACATTCCTTCATCCATTTCATCTTCTTTATCTCTCCATTTCCTCTCCATATTTCTTTTTCATTCTCTAGCTTTCTTGTTCTTCATTTTCAAGCCAAGAGAAAGTGAAGCCATGCAATACATCAATTTCCTAACCGCCATCCACCCTTGTGTCGTCCCTAGAAGATTGCTTGCTTTCAAGGATCTTCAAGTTCTTCGTCTCAAGGCTTAATCATTCATCTTTCAAGGTGTATTATATCCTTTCTCTTGTTTTCTTTGTTTGATTTTGTAAGACTATGAATTCTAGTTAACAAATAATGTTAAGGGCAAAGTTTAAAAGCCCGTTTATATGTTTTGAAATAAAGTTGTAATTTCTTTGTGTTGATTTCTATGTTGCTTATGTGAGATTGCTTAATTGATTTTGGTTTATAGAAAACTTTTATATGTATGTGTGCTTTGGTGGCCAATTTGGGATATATGCATGTAATTGGTGCTAGAATTAGGTAAACAATTCACCTAATAGTTTTGTGAACCTATTTCATAAGTAGTAAAGGCTTTGGACAAAAGTCGAAATCAATTAAGGAGGATTGCAAATAGATGAACTTTTTCATACTAGGTTGTGCATTTTGGTTGACATCATTTCTTTGTTCTTCATGCATTGAATGTGTTCTTGATTAGCTAGCTTTCTAGACTATAATTGCATGTTCAATAGGATTGATTTAGGTGCTTTCACTTATATCAATTATTCAAGGAAAGTAAAATATGGGAAATCGTTTGCTTATTAACGTTTCACATGGTCAACTTATTTCTCATGACATTAGATAATCAACTATAGGAATTGTAATTGGATTTCATTCATATGGAATTGGTTTTGATCTTTGTTTCTTATGTTTCATTCTTGTACATGTGTTTTTATATTTTCTTTATTTTATTTATTTTAATTTTCAATTCTATAATTCTTAAAACCCTCCCCCCTTATTTTTGTTCACTTGTATATATTTATTCTTTATTTTATTTTTGTAAATAATACTTTTCTTTATTTGTTTGACAATGACAGGTGTACCCTCAATCCCCGGAATAGAACGATCCCTACTTACTTATATTACTAACGACATTTTCAGGGTTAAATTATGCGCTTGCTTTTAGCGCATCACTTATGATGCTTGTGAATACTATCTGACTATCTGTAAGCAATACTTGATGGAAAATATTTTGCATGTAATTCACAACAGCAATGCATCAATGTTCATAATAGCAATATTGTTTTAATCACAATCTTAGCATCACATATAGAAATTGCATAATTATTCCATTCAACCCAGAACAGAAAACAACAAATTTGATGCCAAACATGAGGCCTTTTCGAAAACTAACCTAGACATCTCCACGGTGCTGCACATCATGGGGCCAAGGAGCACTGGGAATCCACCACCATACTCGTCAGCATCGCCGCGTCCACCTGACCTAGATGAATGGAAGAGGAAGAGGATCCAAATCTCAAGAGAAGAGACAGCTGTGTGGCGCCGTGACCTTGAGAAAACTATGGCGTCGTTCCGATCTGAGATAATAAACGAGTTGCGGCAATTTCGATTGGAGCGACAGGCTCAGGTGATGGAGCCTTCGGTGCCGACTTTTTCCATACCAATCACATCTCTGCCAGTGACTTATCCTGTGTCTTCGGTGATGCACCCACAGTTGTACATGATGCCATCGCCACCACCACCACAAGCCATGGCAGATCCATACCCTTACCAGCAGCAACAACTACCACCTCTGTCGCCGTCTAAACCACCAGTCCCTCAGTCGCAGCACGCGGATCCCTATCTCTACCAGCTGCGACAACCACCACCTTCTCCGCCGCCTAGACCATCAGTCACCGTCCATGCGTTAGGTGAGTCACCATCCCCAGCCCACATGAGGTACACCTACCACTCGCTCTCAAATGGTGATTTCAATCAAAATAGGAACCAGAAACAACAACATTTCTCTTTGAATGATGATTGTAGTGCTTTGAGCCCTGTGTCTGTTGCAAAATTGACTGGTATTGATGAGAAATTAGATATGGGGGAGGGAGAGAGTCTTGATACGATAGCAGAGGTGAATAGTAGAGATGGTAGAGTGTTCAATCAGCTTGAGAGTGTTACTATTAAGCAAGATGATCAGGGACCAAGTTTGTGTGGGAAAAGAATGGAATACCATGCACTCTACATGTTTGATAAAATGCCACAATCAAATGGGATGTGTAATGCAGGAAGGACCATTACTGCTCCTACGAGCATTCGAGACAAAGGTGGAGGACTCACTACTCATCGTGAAGTTGTTGATGCTTTTGATAAGATGGCGATATGTTCTGCCAATGCTAAGCAGGACGATGCTGGTTTCGTTGAAGGTAAGAAGCAGGTGCCAAAATTGAGTGTGGAGGCATTGATGGTATCTGTGATCCCTGGAGATGTAGGAAAGCCAACTGTGAAATTAGATAAAGTTGTGGTTCAAGATGGGAAAATCTAGTTTATGAAACGGTTAAATTCGACTGAGAGCCAAGAACCGGGAAGAGCAAAGATAGACTATATAGTTTTGTTCTTTCAACTGGATCTTCTAAAGAAAGTGTTCTTGGGGAGGTTTCTGTTGATTTTGCCTAGTATTCCGAGACTACTAAAGCTTCCTCTGTGTCTCTTCCTCTTAAGAATTCAAGTGCAGTATTGCAAAAGTTGCTAGCAAATTTTGATAAGAGAGAGGTAGAAGGCTGTGAAGATGCTGAAGTTAAACTCAGGGTAATAGCTTGGAGAGACACTTGAGCAATAATGATGCAGATGAAAGCGTTTTGGTTGATAAGATGACCAATTGGACCACTCAAAATGCTGAGTGAAACCACACGACCTCTATTGGATCAGACATTACATTGTCCAGTTCCGACAGCAACTCCGGACTCGATACTTCTCGAGAGCTTGTACTGAGAAACATTATCATTTGTCACGACCCCTTCCAACTATCTATCATCACCAAATCAGCCCTCAATACCACACAAACCTGAAGTTTATGGCTCGACAAATAATGAGCAAAAGCAATCACAGTGGGAGTGGTCTGCAGATTTTGAACATGGAGTAAGTAGTGATGGTTCTACTTCAACTTCTGCTGCTAATGTTGTGTATGATTCTGATTCTCTTCCTAAAGTGGTTCCCCAACTCCAGGTTCAAGAACCTAGAAATGCATAACTAAATCCTTGCAAAGATGCAGAGAGCTCTTATTTGAGACAAGAATTGGAGAATAAACATAAAAAGCATAAATTCAAGGAGATGTTGAAAGCTAGAGCTGCACTTCCCGTGGCTGGTTTGAAGGGTGATATATTGCAATTGTTGCAGGATAATAATGTTAAAGTAGTCTGTGGGGAAACGGGATTAGGAAAAACAACTCAGGTTCCACAATTTATATTGGATGACATGATCCAGTCAGGACGTCGTGGACACTGTAACATTATGTGCACACAACCATGGAGAATAGCGGCTATTTCTGTGGCCGACAGAGTCGCTGATGAGCGTTGTGAACCTTCACCTGGTTCAAATGGTTCTTTGATTGGTTATCAAGTGCGCCTTGATAATGCAAGTAATGAAAAGACTAAGCTTCTGTTTTGCACGACAGGTATTCTTTTGAGAAAATTTGTGGGAGACAGAAACTTGACTGGAATTACTCATGTCATAGTTGATGAAGTACACAAGCGGTCTCTTTTGGGTGATTTCCTACTCATAGTTTTGAAGAATCTGATTGAGAAGCAATCAACTCTTAACACACCAAAACTGAAAGTTATTCTAATGTCTGCAACTGTTGATTCCAATTTGTTTTCAAATTATTTTGGTGGTTTTCCTGTGATTACTGCAGTACTGCAGAAGGTAGAACACATCCAGTGACAACTTCTTATGTTAAAAAGCACACTGAAAGAAAATTTGGAGTAGGAGATTGGGTGTACTTGAAGCTGCAGCCATATAAGCAGCATTCTATGCACAAAGGTGAGTTTCACAAATTGTCCCAGAGGTACTATGGGCCCTTCCAAGTGGTGGAAAGAGTGGGAAAAGTGGCTTACAGATTGCAGCTGCCAGTTACTGCAAAAATTCATGATGTGTTTCATGTCTCTCTGCTAAAAAAGAAATTGGGGGACCTCATCTCTGCACAACCTCAGCTACCCCATATTATTGATCCAGAGAATCCAAAGTGGGAACCCTTTGCTGTGCTTGATAGGAGGGTGCTCATGAAAAGAGGAGCGGTTATTAACCAATGGTTAGTGCAGTGGCTTGGCACTACACCAAATGAAGCCACATGGGAAGATGTTGAAATAATTAATCTTACTGAGGTACCCTAGCTTTGATCCTGATATGGAGATTCTAGTGGGATCAGCCCCCAATAGAGATTGATTTCCATGCTTGCCTGAACTTGGGGTCAAGTTCAGTTTGAAGGGTGAAGGAATGTTATGAAACTGATCACAGCAATCCGGTGTTGACTTTAGGAATAACCCAAGTCTTCTTTATTTTCTATTTCTTTGAAACGCACCGTTTTACTTTGGCTTATACGTACCGTTTCAACCATCCACGTGATGGAATCTCTTAGCTGTTTTACGTTAGGTAGCTGACCAGTGTTGAGGTGACACGTGGCTCGCATGACCACGCTCTGGCTATATATTTCAGCTCTACCTTGTAGAAGAATCATCGATCAATATATCTGCAATTTCAATTTCCTTCTTTTCTCTTTAGCTCTCTTTTTCATCTGTTGATTTCCAGTAGTTAGGGTTAGCACCCTAACATAGCGGAAGCAAAATAGATATGCAGAAAAGCTTTTCAAAACCTTCTGATCCTAATTCACATGTCAATTTGATTCCAAAACCTTGATGAAAGAAAACCCCAATTTGCATGCTCATGGAACTCTAGAACCCAAAACCCAGAAAACAAGTTTTTGAAAATATGCTCGTCAAGTGATTTGCTGAAAAACAAGTGATTTGCTCATGCAATACAAGTATTTATAGGGCTGTCTATTCTTCAACAGTAGATTAATTTAGAACTTTCCGGTGTCAATTACTTTAATTTCAATAGTTATCATGTAGTACCTGAGGTATTTAAAACAAGACAAATACATAAATATTAGGGAGAATTTTTCGAACAGTACTTGAACTAAAGGTTACTGTGAATTAACGTGTCTCACTTTATACTAACTACACTTTGGTACATGGACAATAAAACCCGACTATATTTAAATGCATGCCGTTAATAACACCGTTAGTTGGCATGCCACCTGGCATATTTTCAAGGGCAAAATTGTCTCTTGACTATTCACCTTATTTTTTTAACTATCCACCTTTAAAAAGTGGAATGCAAGGGAAGTGGAACAGATCCAGCTTCGACGTCGGCCCGGATATTGTCGTAAGAAAGCAAAGGACTAAACTTGGGGCTAATGGAGTTGTTGGGAAGGCAGAAAGCGGCCAGGAATTGGAGCAAGGAGAAGATGGGTTTTTGCCGAAGTCAAAAGCACCGTTTGGGATCTAAGGGAGGACTGTGAGAATGGATTGCTGGCTCTGGTGGGTCTGGCTATAGGGTTTAAAGGGGAAGGAGAAGAGGGGGTGGAAGATGCAAAAGAGGAAGTGTTGGAGGAAAGTCCCATTTGGATTTTGGCCCTGAGAATCAAATAGTGCAAAAGGGTATCTGGGCCATAAGTTAGCCAATTGCATCAAATCGTTCTCACCAAGATCTTGTATCAAAAGATATCCCATGATTTTGATGGCATTTTCAGGCTCCAGAGCCTTGGTCTTTCCGAACAGTAGGTTGGTGACTTCATAAAAGAACCCATTTTGGATTTTTGGGCTCTCTCTCTCTCTCTCTCTCTCTCTCTCTCTCTCTCTCTACGTTGGGTGTTATGGTGTTTTTGAATTGATAGTGTATTATGTGATTGGTTGGTGAGAAATATAGATTGAATTGGTAGTGTTTTTTGGAGATTTGTTTTCCTAGTTGCTGGTTGCAGAGAGAGAGAATGAAAATCTATAACAAATTATATCTAAAATTGGGGTGATAATTAGTGAACTAATTGATACTTATAGCTCCTACGACAATTTTCCAGGTGAGGACGACCGGTCTCGTATCCGTTATAGAGCCAGAAACATCTTCAATAGTTGCAGCTTTTCAAGCTTTTCTGCAGCGGCGGGTTGGAGTAGTGTTTATAGCAAAAGCATGGTTGTGGCATTTTGTTCTGGTAATGGAGCATGAATCATATGGTTTTGTGATGTTAATGCTTGGAAATATGGCTGTGCTAGAGTTGGACTTGGTTGGGGTTCTGATGAATGTGAAGGAAGAGATCCGAGGCTTCCATTTTGATATTGGCACCAGATTAATGGCGCCACCACTGGCCGTTTAACTTGAAACTTGAGAGAGAGAGAGATTGAGTGAAAATACCAAACTACTCTCTAAAAAATTGAATAATAACAAAATGTTAACGGTGTTATTAACGGCATGTATTTAAATGTAGTCGGGTTTTATAGTTCAGGTACCAAAGCTGTAGTTAGTGTAAAGTGAGGCACGTTAATTCACAGTGACCTTTAGTTCAGGTACTGTTCGAAAAATTCTCCCTAAATATTACAAGGGAGTTCTTTAATTGGTATTTTTCTTAACATACAAATAGAGGAAGCTTGACGGTAAATAAAATAAAGTAAACAAAAGAAGAAGAAAAAATGGTAAATCTGGACCATTAATGTGAGACCCGAAAACATTAAACGAGCAAATGTAAGAGTGTGTTTGATATTTTACGATCTCATGGGTCATAGGCGTTTGGGAATATTTTTCTAAATTTTTTTAGAGATCAAATCTTCGATTTGTGGACTCATTAATAATGTACCGTGAGAATTTTTAAATAATTTTTCAGACACCCCCGAACAATTTATTATGATTTTTAGAAGTTCTAGTTTTTATGAAAATTATATTGAGGAAAAAGAAATTTGTGTGGTGCAATCTAAACCGTAGAATTATCACCGCTGGATCAGGACCGTTGAAAATCAGTTAAATGTGGAACTATATAAAAACCAAGTCAGAAAAAAAAGGGGGATGATCTTCATCTCTCTGGAACCCCCTTGAAAAAAACCTCTCTTTCTATCTCTTCTTCTCTTGCTGTCGTTGT
>JANPXK010000947.1:0-19437 GCA_024704745.1 Rosa lucieae
ACCTCGATCTCTCTCTAACCCGGCGCCGACTTCGGCTTCTTCTTCTCTCTCTCTCTCTCTCTCAACACGACGTCGGCACTGCCGCTCCATGGAGGCTCCAGATCCGCCGGCTCTCCAGCAGTAAATTCTGTAACTTCAGACTTGCCAGCTCTCCAGCAGCAAGCTTGTTTCTCTCCAAACCCGCCGGCTCTCCAGCAGTAACTCTTCGAGTACGGCGACGGCGAAGTGTCCAGGCTTGGAGAGGCTTTGGCAGTTCGGGTGCGTCCCTGCGGTGAATACGAGGATGGTGTTGTTTGTGGGGAGGAGTGGTAGGGCCTAGAAGTCGGAGCACGTGTTGGGAGAGGCACGACCAGATGTGGCGGTTGGGTACGGCGGCGGGTCAACATTTGGTATGGAATTTGGGTCCTTGAGCTCGGACTCCTTTTTTGTTTTGAGAAGGGAGCTCCGACTCCATTATTGACATTGGTGATATAATCTATAACTAAACTGGGTGTTTCTTGTCATAATTAGAAAGAGTTAATGGTACATGGAGGTTTGTTTTGCACGAATGGTACATTGATGATGATAATGCAAATTTAACAAAAATGGCTGAGTTGTTGGTCTATTGCCTCCCAATAGACATCTATTGGGGAGCAATAGACGTTTTGAATTAATATAATCTCCTCTTTTTTTTCTTTAATTAAAGTTATATTTGTGTAATTTTAGAAAAATTAGTTCTCATTTCGGTAATCAAAAAGTCTATTGGGGGCAATATGCGCCTATTGGGGGGCAATAGACGTTTTTAAATTGATATAATTTCTTCATTTTTTTTCTTTAAACAGAGTTTTATTTGTCTAAATTTAGGGAGATTAGTTCATATTCTGGCAACCGAAAGTTCTATTAGGGGACAATAGACATCTATTGGGGGGCAATAGACGTATATTGAGGGGCAATACATGACTGATAGTCGTCTATTGGGGGGCAATACATGGCTGATAGTCGTCTATTGGGAGGGCAATACATGGTTAATAGACGTCTATTGGGAGGCAATACATGGTTGATAGTCGTTTATTGCCCCTTTATTGGGGGGCAATAGACGTCTATTGGGGGGCAATACATGGCTGATAGTCGTCTATTGGGGGGCAATACATGGCTGATAGTCGTCTATTGGGGGGCAATAGACGTCTATTGGGGGCAAAAAAACTTTCCGGTGGGTGGTAGCAGGTGATCGGAATCCGGCGGCCGGTGACCGGATTCCGGCAAAGTTGGCCGGAATCCGGCGAAGTTTGGCCGGCGAAATTTGGCCGGTGACCGGACTCCGGCGAAGTCCCATATGGTTTCTCTCTCTCTCTCTCTAAGTAACAAAGGTGAGGGTAAAATGGTATTAAAAAAATAATAAAAACAAAAAAAAAATCTTAATGGGGTATTAGGGAAGACCTCCTTAGAGTGTTGGGTAAGAGGGAATTAAAAAACTTAGTGGGGTAAGTGGGAAAAAAAATCTCTAAAAATGGTGTAAATGGACAAAAACCCAAAAAAAAAAACAACGATGAAAATATATTAAAACATAGCTTTCAAAAAAAAAAGAAGTAAAAGATGTAAAAAACTTGATATTGTCAATTTTTTTTTTTAATAGAAATTGATTGCATTAAGATTAATAGCCGGTAAACTATCAAAAACTAGAGTCTAACTGTACTTACAACAATATAGCCGGCAATAAAATCTAAAAACCCTATTCTAAGCAAAATAGACTCATTATGAGTCGATGATAAGCTCGCTAAAATTTGTGAACTCATAAACAAAGAACAACTCCATGTCTTCTAGGGCAAAATCATTGACTAGCCTCCCCAAATGCCAGGTGCGCAATTGTGGTACCAATATACAAATAGGAGCAATTCCTTATCCATAAGCGGCTTGAAAAATGCCAATCTTATTCTAGATAATTACCAACTCCCGCAGAAGTCATGATCCGCAAACGATTGGTCATGGACCAGATATTAGCCCAACAGCCCAAGAAAGTCCACCTCTTAGGCCAGGCCCACCCTCACTGCTAAGTGATAATCATACAAATATGCACGTAATATAGGATTTTTTTGTCGTTAAGGTTTCAATCACCGTTCCAAAATGTGATTAATATTTTGATTTCATTTCTTGTCACTTGAATAAAAGGGTTTATGTTGAAGTAAAAAATGTTTTGTTTTGTTTTCATGATATTTTTTTAAGGAAAAGAAAACTTCCTCGTTTTAAGTCTAAACTTGCAAAATTAGCTTTATATTCTAGGTTAGATGTTTCTTGGATAGGTACCATTTCTATGGCTGTGTGGCCATGCATTGTACTAGTTAATCTCCTTTGAGTGCTATAATAAAGTCTGAGGTCCTTCTTTTCAAAAAAAAAAAAAAAGTCTTAACTTTTTAACATAAATTTTAATTGTGTTGTGTCAAGGATAATAATGAGTAATCTGACGTTCCTCTAGCGACTCTATAATAATTATTATTCAACGTCATTATACATAATACTAAAGATAGATGTACTGTTCATCACTGTTCATGTAACAGTGAAGTGACGGTTTTGCCCCCTTTTTTTAATTGAAATTACAGTTCTGCCATATATATATATATATATATATTTTATTTTTTTTTTGTTTACAATTCAGCCATATATCATTTCAATTTGATTTTCTTTTTTATTTATTTATTTATTTATAATTCAGCCATAAAGATGGATGCACTGTTCATCACTGTTCATGTAACAGTGAAGTGACGGTTTTGCCCCTTTTTTAATTTTTTTTTTGAAAGAAAAGAGATTTTATTACTAAATACGATAATGATTGTACATGAGGGCATCCAGTACAAACTTTGGAGCATGACCAAACCAATCAAGATGGATGTTTGAATCAAAACTATAACTAGCTAGGCGATGAGCAACTCTGTTAGCCTGCCTAGGAGTAAAACCAACTGTAATATCTCCCACTACACCTACAAGGCCTTTGATGTCATGAATCAAAGCACCTAGCTCAGACAAATCCTCAGTCGAAGAATTAATGGTCTGAACTGCCACTAAACAATCAGTTTCCACGACCACCTTCGTGACATTCATAGCATGGAGGAAGTCTAACCCATACTTCAAGGCTAAGAGTTCAGCGTGTAATGGAGAGAGCACAGACTCAGCTATGTAGGAAAAGGCAGCAATAAAATCCCCTTGATCATTCCTGAGAACTCCTCCTGTACCTCCATACTGAATCGACGATAGGAACGCACCATCCACATTCAGTTTTAAGGTACCAGTCGCTGGAGGAAACCATCGTGTTTGACCCGTAGGTCCTCGCCGATCAGGAGATGCAGTAGCCTGATTGACCTGGGAATACTCCTCAAACCATGCCATAGAAGAGGCCACGATGCTAGGACCAGTCTTAGAGCAATCTCTCCATAACTTGTCATTCCTATTCTTCCAAATATTCCAAAGCAACACAAGCAATTTATCAAACCCTAGGAGAGCTTTCTCTCTCGCCCTAGAAAATCTCAGGCCGGTGACGGCCAGTATTTCTTTCTTCCTCATGCAGGCCTTCAAGATTATTGTTTGGAACTGCAGAGGCTTGAACAACACGGAAACCCAAGATGCCCTAGTGAACATTGTACGTCAACAACACCCTAGCCTTGTCTTTCTATCAGAAACTCTAGCCTCACCGGATCTTCTGACCTCTGTTCGACGTCGGATCGGTTTCGATGGTGTTGTCTGTGCACCGAAGGAAGACGATTGTCGTGGTTTGGCTCTTTTTTGGCATAATGAGGTCCCTATTCGACTTCGACACTATTCTGCTAACCATATCGATGCAGAAGTTGGTGCTGTAGGGTCTCCAGGAGTTTTTCGCTTTACTGGTCTTTATGGCGTAGCTACAACTGCGAATCGTGTCATCACCTGGAACCTATTACGTAAACTGGCCGCTCAGGTTCGTCTGCCATGGCTTGTTGCTGGCGATTTCAATGAGATCCTCACTCATGCGGATAAATCGGGAGGTCCGCCTCGCTCTATAGCACAAATGGCCCGATTCTGGCAAGCGTTGGTGGATTGTGAGTTAATTGACATGGGATTCGTCGGTCCTAGGTTTACCTGGTCTAATAGGTTTACCAAGGAACGGCTGGATCGTGCTTGTCAAAATGTGCAATGGAGAGAACTTTACCCTTTTTCTAGATGTATTACTCTCCCTCTGAGTAGGTCTGATCATTGCCCTCTCCTCATTGAAGTGTCTCCGGAGTCAGCTGTTCGAACTAACACCTAAACTGTTTCGCTTTGAGGAGATGTGGTTACAGCATATGGACTGTTTGAACGTGGTTCAGCAAGGGTGGATGCTTCCAACTATAGGGGAACCAATAATGCAGGTTGGAAGGAAAATCAAACAAACAGGTCAACTCTTATTACGTTGGCATTCTGGAGTTTTCCAACAAAGACAAACTGAGATGAAGCTGATTCAGGGTAAATTGGACGTCTTGATGAAACAGAGTTTCGAGCCCGGGCATTTTGATGTACAAAAGTCCCTACAGTTTCGTCTCAATGAATTGCTTTCGGCTAATGAAGCGTATTGGAGGCAGCGATCTAGAGTACAATGGCTCAAGGATGGGGATCGTAATACGGCGTTCTTCCATAGGCGAGCCTCTAATAGAAGGTGTCGCAATCGGGTCAAAGGTTTACTTAATGCTGAAGGACAGTGGACTGTTGATCAAGGAGAAGTTAATGAGTTAATCCTAAAGTATTATGAAGACATTTTCAGGGATGGTGGTTCTGATCCGGCAACTACAGAAGAAGTCCTTGAGTGCTTGCATCCCAATGTTTCTCCTGAAATGAATGACGACCTCACAGCACCCTACTCTGACTTTGAAATAAAGAAGGCTCTATTTCAGATGCACCCTTCCAAGTCCCCGGGCCCGGATGGGATGTCCCCATGTTTCTTTCAGAAGTTTTGATCAGTTGTTGAAAAGGATGTTTGTCTGGCAATTAGGGAGATTCTCACTACAGGCCAGATATCTCAGGAGTCCAACTTCACTCATCTCGCATTGATTCCGAAAGTTAAAGAACCTAAGTCTGTCTCCGACCTGCGACCTATTGCGTTGTGCAATGTTGTATACAAAATTGCTTCCAAGGTTTTAGCAAACAGGTTGAAGGCAATTCTTCCGCAGATCATCTCACCTCTACAGAGTGCTTTCATACCTGGGAGGTTGATTTCTGAAAACACTCTTGTGGCAACCGAAATAGCTCATTTCATGAAGAAACTTCGTAATCAGGTAGATTGTTTTTTCTCTCTCAAGTTAGATATTTCCAAAGCTTATGATCGGTTGGAATGACATTATTTGGAGGCAGTCTTGCTCAAGTTGGGTTTCTGTTCAACCTGGGTTCAGATTATTATGACAACAGTGACATCAGTTAGTTACTCGGTTTTAATCAATGGATCTCCTACAGGTTTTATCTTACCTACTAGGGGTATCCGGCAAGGGGACCCCCTCTCTCCATATTTATTCATCCTTTGTGCTGAGGGTCTTTCAGCGTTGATCTCTTCTTCAGTCGAGCATGGAGTTGCTAAGGGCATTAAGATGTCTCCTACTGCTCCTACGATACATCATCTACTGTTTGCGGACGACAGCTTTCATTTTGGTGAAGCGACAGTTCCGGAGTGTCACACTTTCAAGAACATATTGGAGACATATGCCAGGGCCTCGGGGCAACATATTAATCTCCAGAAGTCAAGTGTGGTTTTTAGTAGCAATGTCAGTTTAAATAAGCGCAATGAGCTTGCGGCTATTTTGGGAGTTGAGTGTGTCACAGAGCATGGTTTATACCTCGGGCTTCCTATACATGCAGGGCAAAATAAGTCTGCTATTTTTGCCTATTTGAAGGAGCGGCTCACTAAGAAACTTGTCAGTTGGAGGTCTAAAATTCTCAGTATTGGAGGTAAAGAGTTACTTATTAAGGTGCTAGCTCAAACTCTACCTAATTACGTTATGAACTGTTATGCTCTGCCCCCTTTTTTTTATTGAAATTACAGTTCTGCTATATATATATATATATATATTTTACAATTCAGCCATATATCCTTTCAATTTGATTTCCTTTTTATTTATTTATTTATTTATAATTCAACCATATATCCTTTCACTTTGATTTTATTTTGTATTTATAAATTTCTACAAATTATAAAAAAAAATTGTTGTTTGCTGTATTCATTTATTATTAATCTATTATTAACAAAAGAAAAAATTATATTCTAACTAGCGCCGATGTTTTTTAGATTATGAGTATTCATCTATTATATATGAAACTTGAAAAAAAAAAAAAAAAAAAACAGACCCGCAGCATCGCGCGGACACGTTTTCTAGTATACACTAAGAATAGTCAAGTTGTAGTTTGAGCCACCTCTTGCCAATTTCAGTTTACTCCAATATCTTATTGTACTCCTACTTGAAACGAAGTATCATGGCTAGTATTGAAACCAAGTATCATGGCTACTTGGCTAGAGAAGAGGATGAAGAAGGTGGTGCAGCGGTTGTTTAAATATCCTCTAATCATACAAATTGCAATTACATTCTACTATCAACTTGCACTGATCTCTTTCAATGCTTGTGACAGATACTGATCATGCGATTTGTATGAGCTGAAGAGTCACATATTGGATGCCCACGATTCAAGAAAGTAATGAACTATATTCTTATTGACGTTCAAAACAAAAAAAATTTACTGTCAATTCTGTTACAGGTGTTCAAGTTTCTTACTCTTGCTAGATTTCATTACTCTGAGATTGGATATGAAATTTGGCAATTACCTTTTTTTTTTCTGTTCTGTGTAACTTTAATGGTTCGTGACCCCAACTTTTTTTTTTTGGTCAAAGATATTCATTGAAAAGAGGGCAAACAGCCCAGCCATACAACAACAGAAAGCCAAAAGGCTAAACTGAAGAGAAACAGAGCTCTCGTAGCCAAAGCCACAGGAGGCAAGACAAGAGGAACTATGGACAGACGCAACAAAGAAAAACAAGCCTAAAGAAAAGCAAGAACACAAATTAAAGGAAGGCATCAGAAGCTTCAGCCGCAACAAATCCAGCACCACCAACATCCACCATGGTTGTAGTAGCTGAATTCGTACATGGAACTCCAAAATTGCAGCTTGTAAGGAGACCCCTACACCAAAGCCCGATCAAAATAACCCTGAAAATGGAAAAACAGGAGAAAAAAGAGGATCTAAACACATATATATCCTCTTCCCCACAGTACAAATTTGCACCATAACATGAGATTTGCAGCCACAACTTAGAGAACAAATCTAGGCAAACAAAACCCAGATCAGGAGGAGCCAAAAGACCCTGAAAATAGAACATAGAAGTAGGTGGTGCATGCACCCGAGCCAAAGCTCTACCTATCTTCCAATTGAGACGCGAGAAATCGCGTTTGAGAGAAGCCACTGCAAGAACCAAGCCATGGTACCGATTTGAAATGGAATAGAAGGAATCCAGGCAACAAGATCTGGAGATGAGACATGGTGGGTAAAAGAAAGTGATGGGTGGTGAGGAATGGGTTAGAGCAAATTTGGGGCTAAAGTTCAGAAAGAAAATTGGGGCAAGATGGAAGGAGAAGGGAGGGAGACCGAAGGTGAAAAAAAGAGAAGAAACAAGAGACAGAAGCCCCATATCTGAGACATAACTCAGGGAAACTGAGACATAGCTCAAGGAAGCACCCATAGAGGGTGAGCAGTGCCACCGACTCTCAAGGGCACGGAGTGGGTTTCAGAGAGAGAGAAATATCTACAGTACCGAGAGCCTATTCCAATAAGTCCTATAACATGACCCCAACTTTGATCGATGCAAATCGGAGTGTCATGTAGTTTTTCATCCATGCCAGCTACTTGCTATTCTTGTATTAGCTAAAGTTCCTTCAGCTTATTGTGCAAGTACTTACTATTACTTAGTAATACCAGAAAGATTTAGTTCTCATATTGGTCAATATTCAAGAGGCAACCAATCTGAATAGCAAGATTAGTTTCTAGACAATATAAATCTGAAGCAGGAACGTCAGAATCTCTTCCACCGTCGACTAGGCAACCACCACACATCTTCCCAAGTCTGAGCTCCTTCACAACAGATGCTGCCTCCTTCACACTAACACGGATTTGATCTCTGTTGTCTCTTTCACGAATTGTCACCTAGGAT
This sequence comes from Rosa lucieae, assembly GCA_024704745.1. Taxonomy (NCBI): domain Eukaryota; kingdom Viridiplantae; phylum Streptophyta; class Magnoliopsida; order Rosales; family Rosaceae; genus Rosa; species Rosa lucieae. The sequence goes on from JANPXK010000947.1 coordinate 8,165, forward strand.
GTAGAATCAACCATTATCGCAAAGGGTACACCGAGCTCATCAGTACGTGCATAACGTTTCCCAATCGAGGTACCTGATCAAAATCAAAGATACAGTTAACTTGAAACTTGAAGTAACTGCTTGGTAATTAGACCAAGCATGAGAAGCTCATAACTGAGGGCACGTATGGAGATAATTCTCAGTTCCTACCTGTAGTATCCATTTTATGCGATATGCCAGCAGCAGTCAATGACTTGGAAATGTCCTTAGCAACAGCCTCAAATTGTTGGTTCCGAACCAGAGGGAAAACCATGCACTTAAAAGGCGCCACAAGAGGGTTAAAGCAAAACACATTCAATTGTTCATCCCCAGTTTTATCTGGTCTGGTGTAGAAGGAATGCTCAAAGAGACAATATATAATCCGCCCAATACCAAATGAAGGCTCGATTACTGAGGGTGTGAATTTTCTTTGATGTTCTCTTGTTTTAACCTTTGAAATTGTCACCATACTGCTCTTAATAGATACATGTTCCCCAAGAGTGCAGACAAAGAAGTCCACCTCCCCTTTTGAGTCTAACTCAGCCATCAACTTTGAAATTTCTTCTTCATTCATAGCCTGAAATGCATAAGTTAATAAATATACTCAAACAACATATACAGTAGTACGTCATAGAGGAGATTCTCTAGAGTTCACCTCCAAAGCTTCAAGCACATTCTTTTGCTTCTTCCCCAAAGCAGGGCCAATCTGTTTCTTTACCGGAGATATAACCAATTTCTGAAATTATATAACAAAGTCAAGAATGATATACGTTTGGAGAGAGTCCGTATATATGTCATCACAATACCTTTACTAATTACAGTGGTAATGCACAGAATGCAAAAAGCATTACCTCCACGTCTCTTGGTTCTGAAAGTTGTTCATGTGCCTCAAAACGACTTTTCCCCTGCCAAAGAGCAGAAAACAATTGTCTATGCACATAGACTTATCATATTAAAGCATAACATTGTAAGAAACATCAAACAAGTCCTAACCGAATGAGCCTTCAAGTCATATGCAGATCTATCTGCAATACCGACACACTCAATCCAGCCATAGGAAGTCTCAATCTCAGCATCCCAGCAGTCAGCATGCAGCATAGTGAGCCATTTCTTTAGCAAGGTGTTGCCTGAACCTCAAACGGTTCTTGTCTATACCCAGACGAGTGAGGAAGAGATATACTTTCCCAATGAAGTAGCCAAGAGTTTCATTATCCACAATCTTGGAATCCAAAATGATATCAGATCATAGTCAGTAATGTCACTGGAAGAGATACAAAAGAAGAAAAAGGAAGTTGAGTAAAATGTGATAAAACCAAACCTTAGAATGCACCGCTTCACCCACTTTGATTAATCTTGCAGATTGCCCAGGCTTTTGTTCATCCCTTGGGAACATCAGAAGTTCCAACTTCTCAACGCTGGGGAATTTCAGGTGAGATTTGTCTTTAGGATCAACAAAGTGCTCAATCTCCGCGAGTGTGAACTCACGGACTCTCAACAGGCCTTGGCGAGGAGATATCTGCACATATAACAACATGTCAGGAATTGACACAAGCTGGACATCCACTCCTCAACAAAAGCCATTCAAGCAAACTACAAATTACAAGCATTCTCGTAGTGGTGAAAAACAAGAAAGAGTGAACAAAACATGTATAAAGGAGACATTATCTTATTTTGGATCATGAGAGAATTATGACCTCGTTTCGAAAAGCCTGGCCAACTTGCGCAACAGCAAAAGGCAGCTTGCACCCATTGTCATAGTAAATGTCCATAAAATTCACAAATATGCCTTGTGCAGTTTCTGGGCGAAAGAAACTACAAGTATGATGTAATATATAAATATTTGAAGGAAAAAGAAACAGCTAGCTCTGAACTTCTTTAATGGTTCAAATGCTCACCCAGTACTCGAACCAGACGGACCAATTGATGTTTGAAACATCAAATTGAAAGGATAAGGATCTGAGAGAGGATGGTTATCTGTTTCAGGGGCTGTAATCCCATATTTCTTGATGCATGCACCCAGCTCTTCAGCTGATAGACCGTCCAATTTCGAAAGCACTTCTTTCAGCTCCATTGCCATCTCTGAACTAATGTGACGGTCCTCTTCAAGCTTCTTATTGCAGAAATCCTTGAGCAAGTGATCAGCCTTGTAGCAAGTCCCTTTCTTCTTATCCTTAACCATAGAGATCAGTGAACTTATATACATGGCCAGATGCCTTCAAAACAGCCTCTGGCATGAGGCAAGTGCTGCATGATCAAATAGCATAGAGATCAAAAACAAGGCCTCAAAGCCGAAACTGACACACACACACACACACACAGAGAATTGGTTAAGTTAACCCTAACCTGATGCCAAAGTGAAAGGACATTCTTCTTGAGTTTGCAGCCGGGCGAGCCATAGTCGTAGAGGCCAGCAACAGCGCCGTAAATCTTGAAAGAAGGAATGTAAAAGAAGCGCCGTTCAAGAGTGTTGCCCAGAGCACGGCGGGAGCTTTCTGTATTATCACTCATGATTCAGGTGGATTTGAAGTCCAGATCGACACGCAGTCTAATGTTTATTGCAGAAATTGACCTAGTCTCACAAGAACACTTCCAACGATTTGAAAAAAAAAAAAAAAAACTATTGACAAATTGGTGTGGATAGAGGTAACAAAAACTATCTATATACGGCTGATGTCAACCAACAAAAAAACTTTCCAGAATAATTACTTGGGGATCAAGTATTGTTTCTGTTTCTTGCGGATCAAGTATCCTGAAGCCCTTACAAAGGGTATTAATACTAAAACCCTAATAGGCTATTAATAGGGTGATGAGTGTGAAATTCTAATTTTACGGGAATTATTTGTAAAAATCTGGGATTTGTAGTTTGTACCGGAAAAAAAAATCTGGGATTTCTATTCCCGTCTCGAGACTCCTTTTCACGCCCGCCATCATTATGCAGGTGCTCGCATCAGAGGCTCTACATCATAATCATCGTTGTCAATCATGCACCAAAGATTTCCAGCACTTGTCTTCGAAGTGAGGAGACTATATTTGCGGTTATCAGAGATGATCCTGTGTTTGGAAGGAGGGAGAAGTAGCTGTTATTAGAGGAGAGGGGCAAAAGGGAGGACCAGGCATTCCAGATATGTTAACACAAACCAGTGCAATTATGGGTGCAGGACAGGAGGAAGTAAACGGCATTATCCCTGGTTTGGTGTATGGCATAACAAGTAGCGTTGGTTCATCTGAGGCTGGTTTGTCACATTAGGTTAGCTTCGCTTGTATTGATCATTTTCCTGTATTAAATTAAATCCTTGTGTTTGTTCTGAAACTATCAAGGAATTTGGAACATTCAACACAAACTGATCCAACAATGACTCAGTATCTCCTTCGATATAATAGACAAACACAATAGCAACTGAAACCCACTAAACATCAAGATCGGAGCTCGAAAAGAAGTCTAAGCCAGCAAGAACCATTACCGTAGCAAGACAAAACTCATGTTTAATTGTTTAAACAAGTATCGTAACAAGTACAACAGAAGTCGCAGTGCACAATATTGCAATTTGGACAAATATCCCCAGTCGTTTTAGAATTCTAAGTGGATGCAAGGCATTAAATATAAGGCTATCAGCTATGAGATGACCAAATAAACCTGATCTTTGCTTGGAATGTTAACTCATATACTTCAAGGTCTCGGTATAATTACTTGCTGTAATGGCTCAAAAGGCAGCCGACAGTTCAGGCATTCCAGGGCAAGTAAAAGCCTAAATAAGGGTAAGAACATTTGAAACAAAGGAGCAAACCTGAACTCTTACACTCCTGATCTGAAAATTGCCAAAACATATAGTACAGAGTATGTTTGTCTAAATATACTTCAATCCTGAGATGTACTGTTGTCTAGATACTAGATACTGGGCTAGGGAATAAATAATTCCTAAGAGACCTAATATCCTAACCTTCAGCACATCTGTTATTATTACAGATGGCAAATTAAGGGGCATAGTTATCAATGGAGTTGAGTCTGTCTGCTTTGTTAAACTCCACACATACCTGTTGAAAAGGATATGGCTCGGGAATGTGAGTGCCAAATTCTTCACAGCAAAGAACCAATCCGGACCACCAATTTCCAATCCCCAACCTACATTCCCATGCCAGATTTCTTCCCATATGCTGTACACAGCAGTGATGACTAGGTAGGATGATATAACTATTGTAACAGGGAAATACCTCTGCTTGTCCCCAAACCCAGCAACAAAATCCGAGTCCTGGTTGAGTAGCAGCAAAATCGGTGCCAGGAAGAATATTGCACGGTTTGAGCCACCTGTGAGATTGACATTTAAGATGATGCATATGGCAAAGCACATCACAGTAGCAACATTACCAACTGCTGGCATCCATGCTCCCTCAGCAGTCATTTTCTTGATTGTGAAGGATGAGATACTAGAAGCCCGGCGCTGTTGCATGAATCTCATTCTTGAAGGAAAGCTAGTAGATGTGCTTTGACCAGAAAGACTGTGTCTGATTCCACTCCTTTCAATAGCCTTTTCCCTCAATAATGAGGCGAGTTCATACTTTACCTCCAGAGCTACTAGCATGAAAATTGCTGCATAAAGACCAAGAAGAGATGTCCTTGCCCCCTCAACAGCAAATAGAGTTGTAAGCTTCCTCTCTTCTTCTCCTAGGTCTCCAAATCCACCATCCCCAAGATTGCTTTTAATTCTCACTTGGCCCTCCAAAAGATATGTCACAGGAAAGAGAGCTACTAGTAAAGCAAATATCCATGGAAGCAGCTTCGTACTTGAGGCAGATGGGAAATGAGTGAAAACCACAAACACAGAGGTACACACCATGGTTACAACAATGAGGACATGCAAGACAGCTGCCTGGAGGAAGAACTCAGTAGATATGTAGATACCTAGAGCAAGTCCCATGGCTATGGAATAAAAACACTCTCAACTCAACCATGTATTTGATTGGTATAACAGATGTAACAGCAGCAGAGTAAGCAGGATAGCCACAATTAGCAGCCATGATGGCCACATAGGCTTTGGTGCGATGAACCCGTATATGGAGACGTCCTCAACAGACTGACGGGCAGCTTTAATTAGGTCAGACCGGTAAGTCCATGATACTGGAATAGGTGGTTGCAAAAGGATAAAGAGCAAGCCAGTAGCCACCACCAGACTAAGCATCTCTTCGCAGGCTGCACAGAGGAGTAAAAAATAATTAGTTATACACCTGTAAGTGATAAAAAAATGTTCAGTAAAAAGCTTCATAAACTACATGAAGTTTGGAAAGCTTATTCTTTTCTCTTCGTATAGCTCAGTGTGGTTTCCAATAATGGTTATAAAGTTATAAACCTAACTAACTAGGAAGTGATGAGAAAAAGTGAGGAATTCTCTTATTATATAAAAGAAAAAAAATAATACATACCAAGACATGAGAGAAGTGGAGAGCCACAATAGGGACACAAGCCAAGCCCATCAAGACAATACAGAAGCCCAGGAGTAGGCCATCAGAGGGAGCTCTTCCATTCCACCACTGCAAGGCTTCAAAGATTGTTTCACGACAAAACCAAACTGATAAGGAAACCACACCTGCATGTGTATAACCTTGCCAGGTTTGCATCTTTGAGGCTGTCCTTGACCTATCCCTGTAAACCCCAGTAACCAAAGAACCAATAAATTAGATATTTACAAATCAAAGGCCTATGAACCTCTAAAAACTAAGTTAAGACAGAGTAATTACTTGTAGAGAAGCAACGGTGGCGTTACAGCCAACAATAGAACAGCTGACATCCAGACAACCGACTTTGATGAAATCACTAGCATACCCAGCTTTGCAGAATAAAGACATGTCAAAATCCAAACTGCCTTCGCACCAATTCGATGATCCGCAGACAGTCTTCTCACCAAAGCTAAACCCACAAATGTTGTCACGAGAACCATGTAGCTTGGATACATTACATCATCCTCAAATCCATAATAATATATCCCAGAGAAATTAAAAAATCGGTTCTCAATGTGACATAAAAGCAATGCATGAGTGACTAAACCAATCTCTGTCAAAAAGTGGAGCTTCGAAGGAAGTAGAGCTAGACCAGGAATAGTCAAGGCCAAGACAACATTCAAAATAACAAGTTTGCAGAAGGATTTCAGGGACATGCCTGCCATCCAAATATTTAGATCCCAGAAATTGTGCATTACAAACCATGTAACCATCAGGCTCCCAAGCACAACAAAAGCAAAGTAGGATGGAACACTCTTCTTTGTAAAAAAGCGAGCCAAATAGAAGCCAGCAACTGAAGGCAGTGGAAGGAACTGTAGGACAAAGAGAAGCAGTAGTTATTACTTGTCCAACATTTATAACCTTAAATTAAGACATATCACAATGCATTATATCATCCATTCCACTTTCCTTTCATAAAGTTGACGGGAAAATACATACAACAATTAACATGACGTTCAGTTTGGCAAATATTTCCTACAAAACATTACTATCATATGGTGCCTGAGATTGCAAGACCACAAAGGTAACTGAAGTTTCAACAACAGAACGAATTACAGGATTACCATGGCCTAACACACTTCATTTCAGTGGTGTTTTAGAAAGATAATATTGAATCCCTTTGTTGACTTATACACTAATGAAGTAAAAGCAGAAAGCAAGCTCAAGCATACCAACAGCCCAAAGAAATGACAAAGTGGCTGGTGTGTGTTCTACTATGTTGACAGAGTTAAGTGCAATGAGAAGTGAAGTGAAGGTTCCCAGAAATCATGTGCGCTGCAGATCCATTATTCATTGGGGTATCCATAAACTATCATTGTACATTGATTCCTCATGCAGTTGACCAATTAAATTCAACTTTTAGTTTGGCAAATTGTAAGAGATATAATGTACAGTGACTGTCCCACCAGATCGACACAAACTCTTAAACCATCAAATAAACCTGGACTACTGAATTTGAAGCACAAAAGATTTGTGAACAAAGACAAATTTATAGCAGATGCTATAGTATATTTTAAGTGAAATAACCTATAAGTAAGAACGCAAAATTACACAACCTATATCTACCTAATGTAATAGATAAAGCATGATTGTTCACAAAACATGAAACAGAAATCTTGGGAGGTGAATTGCATACCAAAACAGGAAATCCGACAACGATAGCTCCAGCAGCACTCACTACAACAGCCAGAGCAGTGAAAGCCAGGGAGCTGAAGGCATCAGATATCATACCCAGCGCAAAGGCACCAGCTCCAGCTGCACCTCCAAGCATTGTAGTAGTCACCAAAAGGTAATTCAAAGGCGGAGGCACCTGAATGTACCTCCCAAATGAATGGAAAACAACTCTAATCTCCAAGCAGATTACAACAACCACCAAAGCAACGGCGCCATTCATGACTTGAATTCCTCGCAGCTGGTTCGGATTCTTAGTGACCCACCAGAGGGCTCCCCTGGTAGAGGCCAGGAGCTGGAACAGGAAAGGAATGAAGAAGAGCAGGAACAAATCGGAAACCGCGGCGGCGGATGAGAACATGATGGAGTAGTGAGAGGCAATGTGGAAGAGTAGCGGGAAGAACAGCAGATACAGAGTGTGGATGCAACTCTCGGGGGGCTGAGTATCAAATTCTCATCGGAACCTCGCCGCCGTGGTACTTGGAATCCTGCTTGGTCTTGAAAGACGAAATGCGAGGAATGGAGTAGAGCCAATAGAAAAACGCAGCTGAAGGCCATGAGGTAATAAGAAGCATTGCTCATACAACGGCGGAGATGGTGGCCCAAGTAAGAGTGAGGAGGCGGCGAAGGGAACACAGGCGAAGAGGAGGCGCTCGAGGGCGAGCACAATTGAAGGATTCTCGATTTGAATCCACTTGAACTGGAGGGAGAGGAACCCAAACGCCGATCAAGAAATTGGTCTCGGCGCAGAGGAAGGCGGCGAGGCCGGCGAGAATCCACGAATTGAAGGAGGTCCACAGCGACGAGCTGAAGAAGAAGGCGATCTGAGAGAAGACGAGGGAGAACCAGACGCCGAAGAAGGCACCGGACTTGAAGTTGAGGGCGTCGATGATGTACGAGATCATGAGGCCTAGGGTTAGGGTTGCGACGACCGGAGTGCGCGCCGAGATCGAGGAGGAGGAAGGCGGCGCAGGGGACGAGCGCGACGGCCATTCTGGCGTTGTGCGCGAAGGCGGCGGGCGTGAATCGCGAGTTCTTGAGAGATCTAGAAGCAGCAGCGCCGTTGCTGAAGCGGGAGTCGGGGGGCTAGGGTTCGGGGAGCCATTGCTGAAGGCGTTGGAGGAGGAGAGGAGGAGAGAGAAGAAGGCGCTCGCCGCCGTTGAGATGTACGGACGGAACAACCGCGGCTGCAGCTCCGGCGGCATCATTGCTTACTTTATCAGTGTCCGTCAGGACTGATGGTCTAGTCGTTAGAGAGTGTGTGTCTAGTGTTGAGGGAGACTTTTCCGGCGATGATTTCTTCTTTGTTAGCTTTGGGGAGATTTGGAAATGGGGAAGCCGTGACGTGTCTTGGGAGTGTTCTGCCCGTTGGATCTTGATCTAGCGGGCTATATTTGCCAGTGCAGGCTACGAATGGTGGGTGACCAGTTCGTGACTGTTCTACTTTTTCTTTTTCTTTTTCTTTTTTTTTTTTCCTCCCCTTCGAATCAGTGACTTTTCCATCTTGCGGCGTGTGCTTCCCTGTATGTTCTCTATTTTCTTTGGGTGTTTAGTATTTTTTACATATTAGGACTATAAATTCACCAATTTTGACTTCTTCGAATTGTCGATTTAAAAAAAAAAAAAAATCCTTGAGCGTAATAAAATAATTTGGACTTCACAATCAAAATTAATTAGCGATGTGATCTGGAGATCTCTTAATGAAATTCATACATGGGGTGATGGGGTTGTGGTGACAGGTACGTGTTCCACGTCAGTCCTTCAAGGTTGAGATTATAAGTATGCTCTAACACGTAATGACGGAGGTATAGGATAGCTTTACTCTTTCCAAACTTTTTGTAACAAAAAATAAAATCAATTAGCGATGAATAGAGTTGACTAAAATTATAGCCAACGTTATCATTTTCTCAATATCTCGAGTTTGTTTAAAAATGAATCAAATTATTATTTGATTTTCGGCTCGTAAATTTTCTGATTAATCGAGCTCATTTATATAGTGGAAATCACTTAAGGAACTGTTTTGAGGGACCATGGAGGACAAGTAAATTTGACAACTTAAACACATTCCCTTAAAAATTGTCCTTTTTATGTAGTAATGTTTTACTCATTTATAATTTATATTTTGAACTATGATAGTCTTCTGTTTGGAAATAAAACTCGATGAGAGAAGCTCTTTACTTATAGTCAATTTATTTGATTTAACGCTTAAAATTGAGAGTTAAGAAAACGGGCGGCACTATCCTACATCGGAAAAAATTGGAACGTAGAAAGTTAACTAAATTCTTTCCGGCCTCTGCCAGCAAAGGTTGGTTCAGTTGGTAAGGACGGCCTTGTGTTGGAACCCCCATTTAAGTTCAAATCTCGCTGCCAATTATCCTTTGTTGGTGGGTAATCTAGAAAATGTCATGCTTAATTTCATACCAAAGGCTGGGTGGGGATATTGGCCAGTTTCGTAAGTCATGTTAGGTTAAGTCGTAGGTTTGCTCTGGACCCTGATAGTGGAGAAAGCCTCCCTCATCCCTCTTTACCCGAACTTTTGCTTAACAAAAAAAAAAAAATTTCCGGCCTGTCTGACCAGGGAAAAAAAGAGTTTGGGCCACTGTTTGGTTACTTCGGTAGGTAATACTGCATCCTTTTCTTGACCTGATTCTCGGGACATAACTATTTCACTTCGATCTGTAATGATCGACCCTTTCATCTTTGAATTGCTGGGCTAAGAGCTGGACAACAACGTAAGAATTTTATGTGGATCATTGTTTTCTTAACATTGATGGGACAAAATGTGGATCATTGTTGAACTGGGCCTATCATAACTGTTCAACTTTTGTTGGAACAAAATGTGGCAATTAGCTCAAGTGCTCAGAAAAATGTACAAGATGTTAACGGTGAAATGAAAAACTCAAACAACACAGCCCAACTGTATCTCACAATACAAATGGTCAATGAAAAAACGTGACCACCAAATCAAATAGCTCACTCTCTGCTCTTTGGTCAGTGAAATCAAATTTTATTAGAATAAGAAAATTTATAATAGAGGCTTTCACCCTCACTTTTGGGAATGGTTAGAGTCACTGAATGAACTAAAAGAAGGCAGTCCAACTTGTTTGAGGAAAACTACTTAAAGTGAAATTCTCTTAAAGCGAATTTTAGTGAGATAAATCTCTTCGAGGTCAATCTAAGTAAGGTGGAATCTCCTCAAAGCATATTTAAGTGAGGTAAATTTCTTCGAGACCAATACAAATAAAGTGAAATCTCCTTAAGGCGGATCCAGTAAAGTAATTTTTCTCGAGACCAATCTACTTGAGGTGAAATCTCCTATAGGCTTAACCGAGTGGAGTAAATCCCCTCAAAGCCAATCTACGTAAGAAGGAATCTTTTCTAAAACGACCTAAGTGAGGTGAAATCATGTTATGATCAACCGATGACTGATGACCCAATAGATATGAGGAGTGCTGAGAAGTTCAGATCGCCTCAGGGAGAAATCCTCTTGAGGTGGATCTAGAAAAAACGAAACTAGTCAACGGAATTGCTTAGCTCAGCCGAATCCGTAGAAATCGGGAAGCACATCCCTACATTGTCTTGAGAGTGACATAATGGATCCACCAACGTATGACTTGAGAACCAAGCACACCACTATACACACCAGTCTAGATATTCACTCGACTTGCCTATAAATACTTGGTGAAACGAAACATTTGAGGTAAGCAATCGACACCATCTACAGCTACTTCAACTCAAACTATTACTGATTTAGGCATCATAGTATCTTTTGCATATACCCTATCTTTTTCAAGCCTGACTGCCAAATACTGAACCAAATCTGAAGACTGCTAACTAATTTTTGAGCGAAAGCTTTCACTCCTGCTTTAGTCAGAAGAAGTAGGTAATTAAGGAGATGTTCTATTGAATTTTTCAGCACCAACAAGGCTCACACTGAAATAAATATAAACAAATGGTTTTTTTTTTTTGAGTAAAATGAGGTCATCTTAATATTGTTTTCACAAGCAGTACCAACACAACACACCCCTAGGGGCCGTCAAAAGAGTCGTATTACAGAGTACCCTAAGAACCTATTCTCAATACAGAATAAGAAA
>JANPXK010000948.1:0-29362 GCA_024704745.1 Rosa lucieae
ATTTGGAGTAACAAGATACTAAATGTGTTATGTCAAGGGCAATACAGGTCTATTGGGGGGCAATAGACGTCTATTGGAGGGCAATAGACGTTTATTGGGGGGCAATAGACGTTTTAAATTGACGTAATCTTCTCATTTTTTTTCTTTAATCAAAATTTATTTGTCTAAATTTAGGGAGATTAGTTCTCATTTCGGTAATCGAAACGTCTATTAGGGGGCAATAAACGTCTATTGGGGGGCAATACATGACTGATAGTCGTCTATTGGAGGGCAGTACATGGCTGATAGTCGTCTATTAGGGGGCAATACATGGCTGATAGTCGTCTATTGGGGGTCAATAGACGTCTATTAAGGGGCAATAGACTATTGGGGCAATAGACGTCTATTGGGGGGCAATAGACGTCTATTGCCCCCTATTTTGATACCAACTGTCACGGGCCGACTTTATACGCAGCGGAATCAGCCCGTGAGGCACCAAGGTTCCTCTGAACCGAGGCCAGCCTATCTTTCTTACTTCCCTGATACTCCATTTTTCTTTTTCTTTCTGTGTGCTTCTCCTTGTCAACTTGACCCCCCCCCCCTTCGACATCATCCTCTTACTTGTTGAGGTTTACCAACGAAAGCTACTCACGCATGAGTCTCACATCTTGTGACTACCCGATCTCTTCCTTGTGTCATGGTTGTCTTCCAAGACACTCGCCCAACCGATAGGCTTTCATGTCATCCCAGCTTGAGCCAACCCCTTACTGACCCGCGTGCGTCCTGCACGTCGATAGCAAGTAGCATGACTGTGTACCGAGACCAAGTTGGCATTCACATTTCTTCCATGGGTCCTTCCTTAGTAGCTTGCACACCTTCATCACTTTGTGGGCATCTCTCGCACCACCCACTCAGCTCCAAGACAACACATGGCTTGCATATTTCACCTCATATGCATCACTTATGCAACCCACTCAGTCTTCAGCTCAAGGGCAACCCATGCCCGAGTACGTTGACCTTGTGCACATCACCTACGCACCTTACTTGACAGCACGTGCCCGCTTACTTCTTCTTGTGGCATCACTAGCACAACCCAATGAACTTGTATGGAACACTTGTTCTCATCCTGCGCCTCATGAGCACCACTTGTGCAACTCACTCGGCTCATGGACACCACCTGCCGTCGTATCTTGCCTCGTGAGTATCCTTTGTACAACCCACTTGGCTCTTAGGCAACACATGCCCTCATACTTCACCTCATGGGCATCACCTAGACAGCCCACTCGGCTCATAGGTAAACTTGCCTGTCTACTCAAGCCTTGAGTACCAACCTGACAAGCCATCGAGGCCTTGTGGCTTTTCCCATCTAACAAGGCTACCATGTTCTCTTCTTGATGACTGTCATGGCTCGAAGGCATACTCTAGCCCGTAGGTCAATCCTCAAGAGGCATACTGTCTTGCTGTTAGCATGCCGCTCGAGTGAGCTACTAATCATTGATGCCCCTCTTAAGCTTCCTTTAGTCTAGCACGGGGTCGCCCCTCCCGTGCTTGCTGTCATCACTTTGCTTTGGGCAAGGTCGAACCCTAACACATGTCCCCGTCGCTTGCTCCGTGGCCAATGAGCACCACGAGGTCCCGACATATCTTTCGTAAGCCCTCTATTAGGGGGCAATAAATGTCTATTGGGGGCAAAAAAACTTTCCGGTGAGATTTTCAGCAAATTCCGGTGGGCGGCAGCCTGTGACAGGATTCCGGCGACCTGTGACCGGATTCCGGCTAAAGTTGGCCGGAATCCGGCGACCGATGACCGGAATCCGACGGCCGGTGACGGGCTCCGGCGAAGTCTCCAATAGTTTCTCTCTCTTCCATTTTCTCTATCTCTCTCTCTCTAAGTAACAAAGGGGTGAGGGGTAAAATTGTATTAAAAAAAATTTAAAACAAAAAAAAAAATCTTAATAGGGTATTAGGGAAGACTCCCTTATAGTGTATTGGGTAAAAGGGAATTAAAAAAACCTAATGGGGTAAGTGGGAAAAAAATCCCTAAAAATGGGGTAAATGGACAAAACCCTTATTTAAAATCTCATGACAATTCCACCAATGCTTTCTTTTATATTGGCAAAATAATGAAACAAAACATTATATCCTTGTTTTGACATAAGTAATTTTTCTAAATATTAAATATATGTTTATTAATAAAAACTAATCTCATAATAATACAATTATAGAATGAATGAAAGAATAATAGATACTAAATCTTCATTATATTAATAAAGATTAATCTCACAATAATATACTAAAAACAATATATTTTGAGTTTTTTTTTCTTTCTTTCTTATAGTGGAATATAAAAAATTATTAGAAATCTAATCTTAAAAAGCTAAGATTAAGAAAAACGTTGTAGAACTTAATTTATTTTAATTTTCTAAATAGTTAAATAAAAGTAACTTTTATTTGTTCAAATTAAGATTTTAAAATCGCGTTTTATAGTGGGTAGGCACGAGCACGGCCCATTATTGACCCGGCACGAGCACGGCCCGTTATTGACCCAGCACGAGCACGACCCGGCACGATATGGGCTCGGGCTATGGGCTGGGCCGGGCTTAATATTTAAGTAAATGGGCCGGCACGAGCTCCACACGATAATAAATAGGCCGGCCCAAGCATGGCACGAAGCACGACTATGCCCGCTTAAATTGGGCCGAGCCGGCCCGTTTGCCACCTCTAAGTAGCGCATACTTTGGCACAGGAGGCTAAAGCTGGTCAGTTTGGAATTGATTTCTTTACCAACATCCCTCCAAGTGTGGAGGCTGTCATACTTTCTGATTGATTTTAACGATGTTTCATCAATGAATTAAGTCTTTCATTTCTCTCAAAAAAAAAAAAAAGATGACAAGATCCTAACCTAACTCTCATTTTTTAATTTCTTTTTGATAATGTAACCTGACTCTGATTGCTCAACGACTCTCTCGTTGGATATATTATATTCTAGACCTGAATAAAATACACCGACTATGAGGACTGGGCAGAGCCGTCTCAAATTTTTCGGAGGCCCTTAAAATGTGGCCCTCCAAGATTTAGTTATAATAAATATTAAAAGCTAAATAATATAGAAGAGGCCCATCCGGCCGAAAGAATATCTCTCCTTTTTTTAAGCAATATGTCTCTCTCCTCTCATCAATTCCATCGGTCCAAAACCTCTCCACTTTTTTTTGTTTTTTTGCGCTCTGTCTTTTTCCCAAAGTCCCCTTCTCAATTCCATCTGATTCTCATCAATTATAACTAGGGGTGGGCATATGTCGGATCAGGTCGGGTTAGCGCCCAAACTGTTTTTGACCCGGATTCTTTGGTTGGGCCAAAATCCAAACCGCAACAGATATTTTTTTTTTTGGGCCGATTTTTTGATTGAACCGGATTTCTAGTTCTGGCCGGTTCGGTTATGGGCTTTTTAAATACTAGACCAGTTTTCAGGAAAAAAAAAAAGGGGCTACAAATTTTCTAAGGCCCAATATTGAAGATTTCCATATTTTTCAACATGTTTCAATGACTACAAGTCTACAACTTTTAGTCACGTACTGAGCAAATGATCAACATATGATATATCAAGTTATAAACCTAATGACTCACTGACACACAAAGAACAAAGCATAATCAGTTAATCACCATACCAACATGCATATTACTAATCCAGAATCAAAAGCATGCAGCCAAGCAATATAAATCCAAAACAGTTCCGAACCACTTAGTTTACAGACCAACTAATCCAAAGTTCAAGACCATAAGCTTTAAGTTGAAAAGAAATTCAAAAAAAAAAAAAAAAGCTAAGAACATAAGCAACACTTCAGCTTGGCTTTCTCCTCTTCATTCTTCATTCTTCATCTTGGCTACTTCCCTTCCATCGACCATAATCTGTAAACAAAGCATATTAGCAACTGTAAGAGACAGGCAGAGTTGCAACAAGATAAACTAATCTAATTAACTTTGTATTTTGTACGGTTGTACCAAGCAGATATGCAGAATCACTCCTCAATATCTGAAAGATTGGTAATTCCAACATCTAGCAGCACAAACATGAAAACAATGTTAGAACAAAAACTAACATATTTGAGCAAAAGTGAAAAGTTTACAGATTTGAACAAAAGTTGCACTTAAAACAAAATTTTACCTTGCTCAAGTTTCTCCAATTCACCGTAGACCTCAAGTTCAGTTTTGGTTGGCTCTTTGAATAGAGACTTCCCGGCAGCCCTTAACCAATCCGAGCAACACACAAGGCACTCAACCATTCTAGGAGTCAAGCTGGCCCTAAAAGGATCCACCACTCGGCTGCCATGGCTAAAAGCAATCTCTGAAGCCACTGTGGATGCAGGGACAGCAAACACATCTCGTGCAATTTGAGACAAGATTGGATATCGAGGTGCATTTTCTTTCTACCACTCTAAGATCTGGAACTTAGGATTAGAAGGGTCTTCAGCAGCCTCCAAAAGATACTTATCAACCTCATTTTTAATCTCCACCACATCTTTCTCTTGCCTCAACATCAAAAATTCATGGATATTGGCTGCATGGCTATCGTCCTCACCTTGAGCAGAACTGTTGGAATCAACTTTAGGTTGTGTGATATCCATACTTGCTTATGCAGCCTCGGGATTAGAATTTGCATACTCATTAAAGAGTTGCAGAAACATGGATTTCACTTCATTAACCATCTCAGCCACCAAAGTTCTTTCTTGCTGTAGCTTCGGGAAAAAGTACTCTAGATACAAGATGATATCTAGGATCCAACACAACAGCAATCAATAAGATCTTGTTCATGTCTTCTAACTTTCTCCAGTATTTGTCGAATTTTCGCTTCATTGACGCTCCTATGCTCACCATTAGAGGATCGTCACTTTTCGCACACTTGTCTAACTCTTGCACAATTGTACACATCCATAACAGTGGCTGATTTACAGTCACACACTTGGTACCACTGAATTGGAGAGTGGCATCATAGAAGATTTTCAGAAACTTCACTAATCTAGCTGCTTTCTCCCAGTCAGCACTATTCGAAGGCCCCTCCCTTTTTTTCCCACCAACCCTTTCTTGGAAGTAACTCTCAAACTAAGAATCTTCATCTTCCATTCTCATAAATGCTTTCTTAAACTTTACAGCAATGTCTAGCATGAAATACGTATAATTCCACCTAGTGCAGACATCCAACGACACTATCTCACCCTTGCTCTCTACCTTTTCTTGAGCTGCACACTTCCGAAACCTTTCTAACCTAGCAGGTGAAAACCTTATAAACTTAACACAGTTCCTAATCCCATCAATACTTGAATCCAACTCCTCCATGCCATCCTTAACAATTAAATTGAGGATGTGGCAGCAACATCTCATGTGCAAAAACGCACCATCTAACACCAACTCCCTCCAATTCCCTATTTTCTCCCTCATGTAATCAAGTGCCACTTGATTTGGAGAAGCATTGTCAACAACAATTGTAAACACTTTCTCTATTCCCCAACCTATAAGACATGACTCAACAAGTTTCCCGATGGTTTTACCCCTATGATTAGGAATTACAACAAAGCTTAGGATTTGCTTATGGAGAGTCCATTGGTCATCAATGAAATGAGCAGTTAAGACCATGTAATTGACATTTTGGATCGAAGTCCAAATGTCGGTAGTGAGGGAAAATCGCTATCCATAAGTGGTCAAGATATTTTTAAGAGCTGTTTTTTTCATTTTGATACAAATCCCATATATCCCTAGCAATGGTTCTACGATAAGGCAGATCAAACTTAGGCACTGTCACCGGCATGAATTCCTTAAAACCCTCCCCCTCAACATGACTAAATGACAATTCATCTCTAATAATCATCTTAGCAAGCAAAATCCTAGACCTATCCGGATCATACTGAATAACCACAACATTACCCCCATTTTCAATGCTATCAAAAATCAAGTACCTCTGTTTCTTGGCAAGTATGTACAGCGGACACTTCTTGCACTGATAAAGCAGATAGGTTTCATGTTTGACGTCCCATTAGACTTGGAGTGGCAGGCATAAGTCTGTGGGCAATAGTTGCACTTCGCTTGGGGTTTGGCCATCGGAGTCCCATGTGGATTCTTCATCTTCGTGAAGTGCTCCCAAGCCACAGACTTGTTCTTCCTCTTCGATGTTGATTCCAGTCCAGGAGCATCGGTACCAGCAATAGAGTCAGTCGATTGACCTGAGACAAGGGCAGCAGGACCAGGTGGAACTGAAACAATCCTACCAGCAGCAGTAAGGTTTACTTCCGAAGCAGGGAATGAGGGTACTGAAGTCCCTATGCTTGATGCAGCCTCTACGCTTGTGGGAGTAGGAGTCACAGTGTTTGAATTCCCTTCCATCATCTGAACAAAGCATATTGGAAGTTTAGAACTATGTTTATCAGCAACAACACAACCAATTTTGATATATGTATGCACTGTGAAATGAATCGAACAATTGACAACAACACAGTATAAATCAAAACTCAGGAACAACGCAAGCTATAAATCAAAACTCAGGCTTATCAGGAACAACGCAAGCTATAAATCAAAACTCAGGCTTATCATCAACACACAACAACACAGTATAAACTATAAAGCAACCTAGTCAACAGTTCAATAGTCAAAACCCAAAACCAGTAAAACACTAAAACCACATCAACGTAGTCAAAAGTCAAAACACAGTATAAAGTCAAAATCCAGTATAAATGTGAGAATGAATCGAAGAGATTTTGGTTTCAAAAACTCACCAGAGAGCTGAGAGCGAATGAATCGAATGAGCCAATCTGAATCGATCTTAGTCTAAGAGAGCCAAAGAGCTGATGTAGAGCTGCGAGCTGCAATCGCCGATCTAACTGGATTCTGGTTTAGGGCTAGGGTTTTCGACTGGAGAGTAGAGACTAGAGAGACTGAGAGAGGCCGAGAGCGGCTATGTCTGTGTGTGGAGAGAGACAGTTGCGAATAAGAGCTAGGGTTCCCACTTTTCAGTTTTATTTAGTCAGAGGAATACTCTGCGGTAAGATATATCGTAAGGATATATGCACCAATAGGAAATAAATAGCTAATAAAAATAAATATAAATATATATTAATTAAATTCGGTCGGGTCGGTTTTTTTTGTTCGGTCTCAAACCCGATACCGAAGCCGTACCGCATTAATTCGGATCAGCTCGGTCCTTTGAATTTTCCTGCTTTTTTTATCGGGTCGGTTAACCAGACTGTTCTTCCGGTTCGGGTCGGGCGGTTTTTTGCCCAGTTTCGGTTTTGCGCCCACCCCTAATTATAACTAAGGGTCCTTGCCCAAAAGCACCAAAATGAGCCAAACTTTTCTCACTTACCCCAGCAACAGATTTTTATTCTCACTAACCCAATTCAGAGTACAATGACAAATATACCCTCAGTTTAATTAAACAACTTCATTTTATGCCATTCTCTCATATCTCTCTCTCTTCCTTTTCCCGTTGTCCTGCGAGTTCTCGATCAAATCTAATATCAGAACTCGATCAAATCCAGAAATCACAGTTCGTCGAAATGTGAGCTCGGAGAGTTATGGTCTGCCATCGCCGTCGACCTTGAAGAAGACCTCTGCGAGTTCTCGATCAAATCAGATATCAGAACTCAATAAAATCCAAAAATCACAGTCCGTCGGAATGTGAGCTCGGAGAGTTATAGTCTGCTGTCTCCGTTGACCTCAAAGAAGACTCCGAAGCATCGCTGCCACGCGAAGAAGACCTCCAAAGCTTCGCCGCCACATGAGGAAGATCTCCGATTCCAAGCTCCGTTGCCAAGCGACATGCACTCCAATTCCAAGCAGTGGTGACCCGACCCTGCTATCAAGCTGCCCCAGCAAAGGAAGCCATATGATTTGAATTCGAAAATGGGTTTGGTTAGGTAGCAGAAGACGGTGGGTTTGCTCCAATTTGGTGCCCAAATCAGATTTTTTTTTTATAAGTAACGAGACAGAAGGAAAGGAAAAAAGTTTTGAATGTCTATTGGGAGGTAATAGACGTCTATTGGAGGGCAATAGACGTTTTCAAATTAATATAATCTCTTCATTTTTTTCTTTAATCAAAGTTTTATTTATCTAATTTTAGGAAGATTAGTTCTCATTCCGGCTACCGAAAGTTCTATTGGAGGGCAATAGACGTCTATTAAGGGGTAATACATGGCCAATAGTCGTCTATTGGGGGCAATAGACGTCTATTGGGGGCAATACATGGATAATAGTCGTCTATTGGGAGGCAATAGACGTCTATTAGGGGGCAATAGACTATTGGGGCAATAGACCTCTATTGGGGACAAACAAATATTTCCGGTGAGATTTTCAGCAAATTCCGGTGGGCGGCAGCCTGTGACTGGATTCCGGAGGCCGATAACCGGAATCTGGTGACCGGTGACAGGATTCCGGCGAAAGTTGGCAGGATTTCAGTAACCGGTGACGGGTTCGTGCGAAGTCTCCTATGGTTTTTCTCTCTTTCATTTTCTCTCTCTCTCTCTCTCTCTAATTAACAAAGGGGTGAGGGGTAAAATGGTATTAAAAAAAAATCTTAATGGGTCTTCCCTAAGACTCCCTTAGAGTGTATTGGGTAAGAGGGAATTAAAAAAACTTAATGGGGTAAGTGGGAAAAAAATGCCTAGAAATGAGGTAAATGGACAAAAACCCTTATTTATAAAGCTATAAAAAAAACAAAAATTGGGCCCTCTCAATCACATGTGAACGGCAAATGTATCAAAGAATAAAAAAATAAAAAATTGAACGCAGAAAGAAGAAAAGAATATACAGGTTGGTCATTTATATGTGTAAATATAAAACATGAGAAAAAAAATTGGGGCCCTCTCACATTTGGGGTCCTGTGCTGTCACCCTCATTGCACACCTTCAGAGTCGGCCCTGGGACTGGGAATGGTTGGTAGATACAACCTAGAAAGGACCCTGCAATGTATAATTTTACATTTTTACTATGCAGCATTTTCAATTAGGGAAAATGATCATTTACCCAATTTTAGGCTAAAAATTGCCCACTTGCTCCACCAACTGTTTTTTAACCCAATTTACCCAAAACACTCTAAGGGATTATTTCCCCTTTACCCAATTAATTCTTTTTTCCTTTTTTTTGAGACTTTTTTGCCCTCTCATTCTTTCTCACTTAGAGAGAGAAGTCACATTCCACCTTGCTGTGCTCCGGTGACCAGTGACCGGCGCGATCTCCGGCGACCGGTGACCGGACTCCGGTGAAAGGTGACCGGATTCCGGCGACCAATTACCGGATTCCGGGAACCGGTAACTGAAATCCAGTGACCGATGACTGGAATCCGGAATCCGGCAATTATTGCCCCCCAGTAATCATATTACTACCCCCTAGTAATCATATTACTGCCTCCCAAAAATCATATTAATGTCGTCCAGTGAATTGTATGAACTCCCAAAACCAAAATGAATACACTACAGGCACAATTGATCAATTTATAATCATATCATTGGCTCCCAATAATTATATTAGTGCCTCCCAATAATCATATTATTGCCCCCCAATACAAAGTCCAATGTCTCTACTGCCCCCCAATAGACCATCAAAAATGCACCATTTTGTAGGATTCACAGATAATTTGACTTTAATACACTGAAAACAACATGTAACTTATCAAAACACCACACTATAGTGATCCATGTCCCTCGTATCAAAGTCTACTGGGGGCCAATAATGTGTCTACTGCCCCCCAGTAGACCATTAAACAAACCCCACAGTTACATTGCAATCTCAGGATACCGGAAAAAAATTAAAAAAAATCTCATTATACCAAAAAAAACAAAAAAAAAACATATGGGCACCCAGGAATTGATCTGGGCACCCACCGGACTGTGAGCAGTCGTCGGAGCATGTTTCACGTTGGAGCGGAGTCGATTCGGCTTGGGTTCGGAGTCGGATCGGAGTTGGGGGCTGAGTTGTGGCTGTGGGCTTTGGATCTGTGGATCTGTGGTTTGGTTCTTGGTGACGCCGGAGGTGGATCGATCGAGGTTGGCCTGAAGCTGAAAGTGGGGTGCCGGAACAGCCATGGCAGTAAGAGAGAGAGAGAGAGTCTGGTTCGGTGACGGCGTCGTTTTCAGTAGGTTTCAGCTCTGAATTTTCAGCTCAGGACTCGAACTCGGAATCGAAACCGGTCGAGGACGACGCTGGAGGAGGAAAGTGAGGGGTGGTCATCACTTTCAACACGCCGAGAGAATCGGAGACGGAAGACGACGGCGACCTGTCCTCGTTGCGGCAATCGGAGCCGGTGGGATCGCCGGTTGCTTGGGCCTCGCCGATAAAGGTAGCAAGTAAGAGAGGGATTTGCAGCAGGTGATCTGCAGACATGAAGAGAGAGAGAGAGAGAGCAAAGCCGGAGGTGGGGCGCGGCAGAGAGAGAGAGTGTGAGAGAGAGTCTGAAAGGATAGAGTTTAATAGGGGGCAAAACTGTCACTATAGGTTAGATTGGGTAAATGAGGTCAAAAAACTCTTGGTGGAGTAAGTGGGCAATTTTTGGGCTAAAATGGGGTAAGTGGTCACGACCCCTTTCAATTAATTATCACACGGACATCAAGCCGAAGAATTATATCTTCAAAACTCCTGGCATTACACTGTCAAGAATAAAAAAACATACGCCAGGACTCAAGACCCCGCAACAATAAAAAGGGTATACAACTCTAGCAAGTAATCTCCACTCTAGAACTCACTACCCACTTATTCAAAAATTGACAAAAAGAAACAAACATAAACTAAAAGAACTTTTTGAACTAAATACACAACTCCAAGAAGAAAAAATGTAGCATCGCCAATGCACGCAACTGTGGTACTTAACAACATTCCTCCCTCTCAGAGTATGCCACGCAACATACTAGCCAAAACGGGAAGCAAACATTCTACATCTTCTCTTTCCCCATCTCCGAAGAAAGAGAGATGTCAGGAGAGGTAGAGGAAGGAGGAGTAAGATGGGTTTGTTGTCTTTGACTTGTTGCCCCGCCCCCTGCCATGGATTTTCTTCTCCCTAGCAGCCAACATCACTTGCACCTCCACCAAGCCATCTTCCTTCCAACGCTGCTGCAGCGGGCACACAACCCCTACATGGTTTTTGAGAAAATATATAATTTCATTCATTTATCCAAGGCCAGAAGGCACGTATATCAAATGTTGTCTTATACCAAAATCATAAATGATATAAGCTACTAGACAAAGGACATGTGACCCTCACTGTTAACACATTCGCTCCCTTATTGAGCCTAACCATAAGAAAGAAATCCACCCTACCAACTTCCCATGAAGTAGTAACCTAGTCGCCTAGAAACCTCAATTTGTGTACAACTAGAGAAACTAAGATGAAAGTAGTAGAAGACTCAACTTCTAGTAATAGGCAAAGAAATCTGGAAAACCTAAAGCTTTCCTTGCCCTTGTCTCTAGGGCTGGGAACAGATCCAGTGCTAGCAAGATCAGTGATCTGCAGAGGAACACCATCAAGTTTCTTGTTGGCATGTTGCGTTTTGTTCTTGCTTCCAAGAGGCCTACCAGACTTCATTTTCAGAGTAACCAAAGATCGCTATCCTCATCAATGAGGCTGAGTGCCTCCGCCTGCAGTGTAGGAATCTTGCCACCCAAGATTGTTTTGAATTTCTTGAGAGAAGGATGGCTATCACCGTTGTTTGTACCTATTTTTGGGAAATTGGCCAGTAAACTCTTAGCTGATAGATGAGGAAATTACCGTGTTTTTATCGTTGGTATCTCAATAAATTTTCATTTTTATGAGATATTAATTTTTGGAGAAGAAATTAGAAGGCAAGAAAAGTAGGAAACAATGGCGATAACTATTTATTGGAGTAATTAATATCGAGATTTGATTGACTTTGAAGGTATTAAAGACAATATTGCATAACTAAAAGCAAATAAATTATAATGGCACTACAAAAAGAAGGTGATTATGGTTTGATTAAGAAACGGAGCAATAAGGAGCGTATTGTAACGCCCCAAATTGCACCTCACTAGCTTGAGTACGTCACAGTGTTGCGAGCCCCTAAAACATAAACCAAATGCTCGATTCACATCCTAGAAACCCGTAAGGCATTTTGTTTAACAAATTTTTCCGTAAGACACAGTGAAAACTTGTAAAAACTTTTGAAGTGAAATGCTTTAAACTGTTAAATTAAACTTGTTCGTCCAAAACTCGATATGTCGAATTTCTCGAAAAATAACGAACATCAAGAAATAAGAGTTTGGCAACGTTTCGATACAAGACTAACTTTCAACAAGTTTTGGGAAATAATTTTCAAAGAAGTAATAGTCGAGATAAACCCGAAACCTGGTTTCCGTTACGATGATTAAACGAACTAGTTTCCATGACACCCAGCTCCGTCCGGTCTAATCCAGTTATCAGTGCACAGTACCTGCAACCATACTGTTGTAGGGGTGAGCATTCGTCCTCGCTGCTCAGTAGGGGTTTCACCCTGGTTAGGTTTGAAAACTGACGCATAAATAATAATGGACAAAATACTATTTACTCCCTATACTTATAGGGTCTCGACGTTTCAATTTCACCTAAAAAGTCCCTGAGCTTTCCAATTTCACCAAAAAAGTCCCTACCGTCAATTTTCCGTTAAAAAGTCTGTTATCTTGCTGACGTGGCACTATTTCAACAGTAAAATGACTATTTTACCCTTACTGACAAAAAAAAAAAAACTCTTTTTTCTCTTTTTTCTCTATTTTTTTAATTTGTTCTTTTTTATTCCTACTTTTTTTTTAAACTCTTTTTTCTATATTTTTTTAATTTGTTCTCTGTTTTTTTTTCCTACTCTTTTTTTTTTTTACTCTTTTTTTTTTTTTAATTTGTTCTCTCTTTTTTTCTCTCTTTTTTCTCTCTTTTTTTTTTAACTCTCTTTTCTCTTTTTTTTTTTTTAACTCTCTTTTCTCTTTTTTTTTTTTAAACTCTCTTTTCTCTTTTTTTTTTTATATTTGTTCTCTCTTTTTTTTTTAACCCTTTTCTCTCTCTCTCTCTCTCTTTTTAAAATTTGTTCTCTCTTATATATATATATATATATATATATATATAGAATATATACAGCGCTTCTCCGGTGCGGACGTCCGCACTTTTTGCTTAGGTGCGGATTTCCGGTTTTGACCCACTGTCCGATCACATTTTCACATCTTAACCGTTCAGTTTTTAGGTCATAATGTATAGATCACCTCTACAAAATTTCACAGCCAATTTGGTGATCGTTAAGGCATCCAAAACTGTAATTTACCATTATAAATATGAACGGTTCCGGTTCGACAGATTCTGTCCGTTTGTGTAAATTGCCATTTTGGATGCCTTAACGATCATCAAATTGGCTGAAATTTTGTAGAGATGATCTATACATTAGGATCTAAAAACTGAACGGCTAAGATGTAAAAATGTGATCGGAAAGTGGATCAAAACTGGAAATCCGCACCTTTTTCTTCGGTGCGGATATCCTCACCTGAGCAAACTTTTATATATATATATTTATATATATATATATATATATATATTTCTTTCTCTTTTCTATTTACCTCTTCTTCCTCTTCCTCCTCTCTGCTCTTTGGCCTTCTTTTCCTCCTCCCTGATAACAACTCCAGATTTCAGCCACGCTTGGAAACCGGAATGGTCGAGTTCTCTTCCCTTCAGATTCTGGCCCCTTCGTGGTGTCAGAGCTATATCAGAATCTTTCTCTCGACGTCAATAACGTTTCTTTGGTGTTGGTTTGCTGAGATGATAAGCCAATAGAGAATCGAAGAGGATAAGATATTTGAGTTTTCCTTTAGAGAGAAATGTTTGAACAGTTTTGGCACCAAAGAAAGGGGGGTGGAAGGTGAATTGATTTGATTTGGGTGTGCTCTGATTTGGTTTGGAACCGATGTATGGAGAGGGGTGATTAGGAGAGGTGGTGATGCTTGCTGGCATGACGGGGATGATGGATGGATGGTGGAATGGCCAGCACTTGCTTGGAGCGGCGGGCACGCCAACGGTGATTAGGAGAGGTGGTGATGCTCGCCGAAAACTGGAGCTGCGATCAGGGAGGAGGAAAAGAAGGCCGAAGAGCAGAGAGGAGGAAGAGGAAGAAGAGGTAAACAAAAAAGAGAAAGAAATAATAAATAAAAAAAACAAAAGAGAGAGAACAAATAAAAAAAAGAGGAAAAAAGTTAAAAAAAAAAAAGAGTAGGAAAAAAAAAGAACAAATTAAAATAAAATAAAAAACAGAAAAGAGGGTTAATAAAAAAGAGAAAAGAGAGTTAAAAAAAGAGATAAAAAAGAGTTAAAAAAAAATAGAGTAGGAAATAAAAGAGAACAAATTAAAAAGAAAAAAGAATAAATTTAAAAAATAGAGCAAAAAGAGTTTAAAAAAAAAAGTAGGAATAAAAAAAACAAATTAAAAAAATAGAGAAAAAAGAGTAAAAAAAAATATAAAAAGAGAAAAGATAGTAAATTTTTTTTTGTCAGTAAGGGTAAAATAGTCATTTTACTGTTGAAATAGTGCCACGTCAGCAAGATAACAAATTTTTTAACGGAAAATTGACGGCATGGATTTTTTTGGTGAAATTGGAAAGTTCATGGACTTTTTAGGTGAAACTGAAACGTCGAGACCCTATAAATATAGGGAGTAAACAGTATTTTGTCCAATAATAATTTTGGGTACCCCATATGAAAATGTACTTAAACCAATTTCTTTTGAGGAACAACAAACTTAAATATTTTTCAGACTAAAAAACCGATGCATGAAACTCAATTACTAATGCATGAAGTACAAATACATACGGCGCCAAGTAATACCTGATGGCCGGTCCCGTAGACTCACTACACGACCTTACCTCAAATTAGTAAATAACCAGGTATGCGTAGCGAGAGCGTCCACTACCTAGCTACACACACGAAATCGGGTCGTCATTGCGATTGCGCACTGTTTGACCGGTGTAGCTAACCATCCGGAGGTCAAGGGGATCGAACCCAAGGAAGTCAATGCCACCCTTCGCTCTCAAGCCATCAACATCTCTCACGGTTTAGTTAGTATGCATTGCATTTTAATGTAACCAAACCATTCACCTTATCATGCATCACAATTAAATTAAATATGAAAAACAACTAATTGAGTGAGTCCCGAGTCCCGTACCTGAATTCCAATGCTTATCTTTCACTCCGTCTGAGAGCCACGAGTCTTCCGTTCCTAGGATAACTGGAGTCCTAAGTCCGTCATAATAATCGTTAATAACTCGTTGAACAAATATTAAAGTTTTGACGATTAAAGAATCGTCCGACCAAATTTTCCTGATTTGACCAAGGTTGATCAATGTTGACTTCGCAACACAACATGCTTTAAGTGCCAACAATTTCACTAAACGTAGTTTTATCGACCAGATACAAAATTCTAACCAACCATGACAATATTGGACGAATATCGGCTAATTCCAATTCACATTAGGTGCACCCAAAACTACTAAGGGCACCCAACCTCACTTTACTTTTCACTTCAACCAAGTTTTAATTTCCTTAAACCTCTCTGTACAAAGCTTGGCATCCACTTAAAGATGAATGCTAGCAACCTTCCCCTCCAACCTTCTTCTTTCTACCTTCCCCATTCATTTCTCGCCACGTGTATTTCACTATCCCTAAAAATCAGATAATTAATAGGCAAAACAAAAAAAACATTTTCAATTTCCCTCGTTACCCCTATTTGTCTTCACCTGCATTAATTTTCACATTTATCTACTTCTTCTTTTTCTTATCTTCATTTGCATTAATTTTCACATTATCAATTTCTTTTTCTTCTTCTTTTTTTCATAATTTTTTTCTTTCTATTGACATAAGCATATATTCTCGTGTATTAGCGATCAACAATACTGTGTTCAATTTCTTATTCTGCTTTCAATTTTACCGTCATAGATATCCTTAAAGACTTCTTATTTGACATTGTCACTACCATCCATGTTTCTGACTGCCATTGCTCAACAACATAACTTTGAGCAATGGAATATATCTAGAAAAATTGTCAATGCCATAAAGGAACCATTAAGGCATCAAGCACTTTGAATTATGACATGCTATAATCTTTTTCTATTTTTGTTTGGTAGGATATGCAAGCTTTTAAGCCTTTTCATCCAAATAAAGAATTGAAATAATAAAGCAATAATAGCATACTTAGTAGGGCTGGCAAATCCAACCGAGACAAACCAACCAACCGTATCCGTCCCGAACCAAGTTTGTTGGTAGCCGACATTTTCGGTAACCGAAGTATTGGTACGGTAGTACCGAACCGAGAAGGAGTACACGGTACGGTATTGGTATTGATTTTTGGAGAAATACGGTATACCGTACCGTACCATATATTTGATATTATATATATTTATCTAAAATTTTCTTATATTTATCAATCTCAGCCATTGATTATCAATTGTTTTATGTGAGATTAAATCAGAACCGTTAGATTAACAAACCCTACAGGAATCAAAGAGACAATCGAAATCGATTTCATTTCCCTCAGTCTCTCTCAAACCGAGCCCAGCCTCTCTCAAAATCTCTCAGCAATCCATGAACCATATCCATCTTGTTCCAATTTCAGAACCCTGTGATTTAGCTTGTGTAAACCAGAACACTTGGTTGGCACCCAGATCACGCATTTCATCTAAAAGTCGACTGCTTCTTTCATCTGTTCCTTCAAAAAATCAAACCATTCGATCCTTTGCTTTCTTCAGCTTCCTTTATTCGAGGTTTCGATCAGAGTTAAACACTTTCTTACAGTCCTATTCTTTTGGCATCTCTATCTTAGGCAATTAACATGCAATCATCAGAATTTCATATAATCATCATTTTATGTAATATATTTTTGCAGATGACAGAGCTCGGTTGACAGATTCAAATACCCAGATAGCTAAAGATCAACACTTTGATTGAAATTGAAAGACCCAGAAATGAAAAGTACCTGATTTAGTGAGATTGAAAACTTGGGTTGGTGAAAGAGGGACTCGACTGCATAGGGCAGCCATGGGCGTCTCAGTATCTCTTTTGATTTTTGGGTTGTGGGTATCAGAGGATCATTAAGGATCTGTGGGCAAAGAAACAAGAAAGGGGAGGAGATCAAACCAATTTGAGCCACTAACAGCAGAGAGGTTGCAGATCTGAGGCTGCTTCTTCCTTCACCACAATCACTCTTCCATCACTCGGTTACAAGCCCAACCGTACCGAACCAACCAATTAAATCGGTATACCGACTTCTTGGTATACCGAATTTTGTGGCCGGTAGTGGTATGATTTTTTGCATACCAATATAAGTTGGTACGGCACATGGTATTGGCCCATAGACTCCGGTACCGAACCGAACCCAGCCCTAATACTTAGGATATATACTGGTATAGAGAACGTGAAAATACTAAAAGAGCAACCTGCAAAGAGGATGAACAAAAGGCTTTGTAATGAAAAATGGTGCAAATACTAATCAATGACAGAGGAATCAAGGACAAAGTAGAATTTATGTCATGGCTATAACAACCGGTTAATAACCATGAAGCATATATGGTACTATTAATTAACACATGATCAAAACCAGTTCAGCACTATTTGATCGAAGAGAAATTGATAAATGTGAAAATTAATGCAGATGAAGATAAGAAAAAGAAGAAGTAGATAAATGTGAAAATTAATGCAGGTGAAGATAAATAGGGGTAGAGAGGGAAATTGAAAATGTGTCGTTTTTGCCTATTAATTATCTAATTTTTAGGGATAGTGGAATATACGTGACGAGAAATGAATGAGAAAGGTACAAATGAAAAGGTTGGAGGGAAATGTTGCTAGCATTCCTCTCCACTTAAATATGGAATTCTACCGAAACTTACTTCACCCATCAACAGCTCCGATCACTACCAAGCATGTACTAAGCAATTGTTCCAAACAATTATATACCCAATTCATCTAGTTTATGTGCAAATACCAATTCTCAAGTAATTACACTAATCCACGAACACCTTAACAATTGCATCACAATTCCTTAACAAAGTTAAACTTATACTCGGAAAATTCAAATTTCCACAATAACAACCAAATTCCTAGCTCACCTTGAGTGTACAAACTCAAGAATGGTGTTCGAACTGCTGCCTCACTTCCTCGACAAGAACACGGGAACTGCCAGAAGACCTCTTTCGACTAAGAACACAGCAGCGTGAAATCCACCTTTGTTCCTTTCTCCACAACTCCGCAAATTCTGAAATTAAACACAACCAGACCAAAACGTAATCGAATTCAAAGTCTATCTACACTAACACGTAAAGCTCAGAGAGGCGATTAAGTTTCATACATGCATGGCTCAATCTCTAGCCGGATATCGCCACGAAATCACCGGAGCAGCCTGGTCCTCTCGGCGTCGATTCTCTCTCCATAGTCAACGAACGATCAAGATAGGGAAGTACAGCGACGGCGATGGCGAGACGAAGGGAAAGGTGCCAGTGCACCGTCGTGGGAAGGCCGGAGGTCGGAGTTGTGGTCGGGTCACGTAATCGGGTCGCCGGGTGTCTCTCGCGGGTTGAGAGCTCGGAAGCTTCTGGGTTGATCTAGGACGGTCGATCTGATCCCACAATTATATAGTTGAAATCAGTGGCTGTGATGAAGCGGTGGAGAAAATCGACGGCCCAGATTGGTCCACGAAATTTTCTATTTTCTTAAATAAGTTTCAAAATCTTGAAACTTTGGAAAATCGTAATAATTAACTCAGGTATCCGAAAAATTCCTGGAAAATTCTCACGAACTCGTCGTGTCGTATACTTTACCATCAATCCTTAAATTGAAGAAATCACCTCGTGAAAAATTTCAGAAAATATTCCCGAGCACTAAATGAATTACCAAGATCATAAAATAATTCTCAAACTATCTCATCTTAGCCCAATAAATTTTTCTGGGGTTCACACGTATATTGATTTTGGTCATTTCATTTAAAGTCAATTGTAGGAAGAGTTTCTAATGAGGATCAAGAAAATGATGATTAGTTGATGACTTTTTTGCAAGACCCACTTTTCGATTACATTTCGGCAAATCAACCATTAGATGTTTAGATATTCATGTATAGATCATTATGCAATATTTCAACCAAACTGAAAATCATTTAAGGCATTCATAATCTTAATTTATCAGCTATGAACATGAACGGTTCATGTCTGACAGATTTGGTTGGTCCATCTATTTGATCTAGTTCGGTACATTAACAATTAACAATTTGGAAGAAAATTTTCAGAAGTGATCTACTCATGCATACATAAAATCTAACGGTTGATTTGCTGTAATGTAATCAAAAAGTGGGTCTCCCAAACTATTGATTAAAAAGTATTCAACTAGTCTTCATTAATGTGGTCCTCATTGGAAGGACTCCTGTCAATTGTAATTATTTTTCTAAACCATATGTTTGTAATTTGACAAGAATTGCCCCGGATTTTATTTTGAAATCTGAAGTGGCCTTGTGGGGCCAAACTTAAAAAAAAAATTCTACCTAAAATTTAGCAAAATTTATCCTAAAAATGGGCTACCCAAAACCTGTAAAAGCAAACTTAACACTCCTAATAGCAAAAATCAATCCTTAGTCTCTGGAGCCTACCTGCTCCCCATGATATCAGCCACCCCCCAACTCAAACATTAGAGGGGTTATAGCTCGTTCAATTTCAATCAAACATATACATATCATAACACACATCACAGCCCCCAAAAGTCAATCATAAACGTATATATCATAACCAAGGTTCTAAAAAACGCTAGGCGTTAATCGGACGGTGGATAGGGAACCAGCTCCCAGACGCCTAGGTGGGGGACTAGGCAGTGCCTAGGCGGTTTTGTATTTTTTAATTTTTATAGCATTGAACTAAATACTTATTTAATTAACAATTTTTTTAACTAAATACTTATTTAATTAACTAAAGACAGTAGAATTGACGATGGAAATGGAAAAAAAATATAGTATTCAATTATCCAACAAAAAGGAAGGAGCATTCAATTATGCTTCTTGTTGCCTTGCACATGTGTCCAACTGTCCATCCTATCTTCTCACTCTCTCTCTCTCTACTAACAGCAGCCACGAATTACTCTCTCTCTCTCTACTAACAATAAACTATTGCATTCATTTTCATTCCCTTCTCTTTCTCTCTTGTGCCAAACCATCTTCTGGGAAACCAGTAGCCACCATCTCCACATTCTCTCATCTCTCTTTTCATCGATTTTTTTTAACTTTCTTCATTATTCAGTCAATCATCACACAAAAGAACTGGAAACAATAACCAAGACCATAACGACGATCAATATTCTGGCCTTCTGTTTTTTTAGCTACTCTGATCCGACTCTCTCTCTCTCTCTCTCTCTCTCTGTCTCTCTCTCTCTCCCCGAGCCTTCATACTCCATGAAACAATGCAGATATATCCGCCTAGAAAGGCCGCCTAGCGCCCAACCACCCCCGCCCAGACAATTAGTCGGCTGCCTAGACCACCTAGACCACATGATAAAAGATTGGCAGAATTCTATTTTGGTTTCCCATGCATTCAAAAATCTATGCTAGTTCCTCTAAGCACCATATATGATGAATAAGCAAAGTCTTGCGAAAGAACAACAATGGCAAACCTCGCCTCTTCTATGGCGTTTAGGAGATACGAAGATATATTCCGCCCTTTTGGAAGTGGTTCATCATTCTTTACTCTATTCAGGTGTGCTGGTTTCTTTTGCAATTCAGCTAGTAAATAGGACAGAAAACCCTTACAAGTGTCCTCACCCCTGAAATTTATAAACACATCATACTTCCAACGAAGAGCTGATTTTAGCTCAAGGAAGTGATGTACAGGTCGCCTTTTAGGTTGATCAAGGCCATTGAAAACAACTAAAAAGGAAAACATGCAAGATCTATAGAAAGAACAATGAAGAAATTAACCAATAAAAAAGAAGGCAGGGCAGAAACTAGAGTGAATCCAAAACCCCACAACTCAGTGAATAATGGAAGAGGAAGTATTAACATTAACCGATTAGTAACTTACAAGTTCCTTGAGTTTCAATATCTTCCGTCGACTTAATTTCAATAGGTTTGCTGCAGACAAATTCCGCGATTTGTTGGACAAGCTGTCCTTTTGGCCTGTAATTAATGGATAAGAAGGGTCAAATGATTCTGATGCAATTAAACCCGAATTAACTAAAGTACCCAACTCTTGTTAAGAAAGTCTCATCACTTACTCAGAACTCCCACATACCCAGCCAAAGCGAAGAGACTTCTATGGACCAAGGTCCACCTGCACCAAGCCGTAATTCCGCGCTTGGCAGACACGCGCGGTGAGTTGACCGCGGCTGGTTATGCAGAAATTTGGAAGGGTACAGTACTACAGTTGAGATACACATGGGAGGCACGTGATAGCAATACAACCCTAGAGCCCATCTCAGATCGATCGATCGATCCCTCTCTCTCTCATCGTTCTCCTTGACTCTCCACCCCCGAATCAGAGGAGGTGATTGAGATTGCGAGTTCCGGCAGCGCTCGGAGGCACCTGATCGATATCCTTCTCCTTCTCATCGTCATCTCGCTCATCGTTATCCTTGTCCCCCCAATTTGATTCACCTCCCCGATTCGAAATTAGAAGGTGTTGATATATGTTGTGGTTTCGAATAAGTCACTCGATTGGCGGCGGCGTATTTGGTTTGGGTAAGCTGCTTTACTTTACTCTCCCAATCACAAGGTGTTCATATATTGGGGTTTCGAATTTCAAGTTAGGGTTCCAAAGTTTGAACCTTTAATCCGGTAATTCTTTCATCTAATTTTCAGGTGTGATTGCACCTGGCTTCTTATGTTAGTTGTTCTCAGTTCTTCTGGGCTCGGTTCTTATGTGATTTTGGTTTTCTTTGAATTGATCTGGGTGTCCCCGTTTTAGGGGTCTTCGAGTTTGGGATTTGAGTGGTTGATTGGGAGGGGTTGAAGGTGAGGTTTCGAGTTTGGCTTTTAATTGAGAGGAGAGGATTTTTAGTTTTTGGGGTAAGTTGAGTTTTCGTTCTTCTAAGGTTTGATTTGTGTCCTTGTTTTATAGTTTCTTCTAATTGATTGTCATTTAAAGTGGTCTGTGTGTGCCTCAGGTTCATCTTTTGCTTTGCCTCATTTGTTTTGGTTAGGGATTGATTGTCTATCATTAGTTTGGTTTGAAAGTCAGACCTTTGGCTACACAATTTCCTGTGCGAGAACTATAGAATATAGTTATCTATTTTCAGTAAATAGATAATTGTGTTGTGAGAAACATTTGATCTTAGTATTGGATGTTAATTTATCTCGGATGTTAGAAACATTTGATGTTAATTTTTCTGTTACTGTTGCTTAGGTAGATTAGAATAGATTCCTCCTGCTACAAAATCATAATCTATTTTATAAGTTGATCATTGATTAATGGCCAACAGCTAGCAAAATTTCTAAATGGAGATAAAGGCCTGGCATACTAATGTTCTCCTTAATTGGTGAAACAAAAAGAATGGTTTAAAAACTTAAAAGCAAATAAAGATGACCAATTAGTCAGGCAAATGATGGAAGTGCTATTTTTTCTAAAAGCACAGAGGTATTGTTTTGTTTGAAATTTAAGAATGTATAGTAGTACATCTCCTCTTTGGTAAGGTAGAAGATAAAAAAGGAGACGAGGGAGTTCATTGTTTTGTTTACCTTTTTTTTCAAATAACTGAGGATGGTAAAAATTTGATTCATTTGTTGCTACGACTACATCATTTGAGGGTTTTCATGAAAGCCATTGGATGTAGTTTTCAAAACATAATAAATTTTTGTTGGTTTGTACAACTATGTATTACAAATTCTGAATTGAATGGTTTGTTGTTCATCTACAACTATCTACAACTGCTGAGTTTTGCTTTGTATGGCCATAACTTGTACAACTGCTGAGTTTTGCTTTGTATAGCCATAACTTGTATTACCTGACTGTGCTCCTATCCCTTGGTATTTCAAATATGACTCACTAGACCTGATTACTAATGTTTATTTACTTCTGTTAGTTTATCCCTTGGTATCGTTCAGTGTATAACAGATTTAAGATACAGTAACACATGTGGTTATTAGTTTATCTTTCAATAAGCTTTAATTGGAAATAGTTGGTTTAAATTACAAAAAGCACAAATAAAAAAGGAAATAGTCTCATGCAATTTGTATTCCTTTTGAATAAGAAGTGAAAAAGATAAGCTCCGATTTATGGAATACGATTTATCCTCCCTTCATATTCTTTACCAGCATACATATACATACATATATATATATATATTTTTTGTTTTTGTTTTTAATTCTGATTGATTAATGTTTACGTTTTCATTTTCTGATGGTGGATGTTGGTGATTGTCTTCCCCAATTCTTATTGTCATTTTTATTTTGTTTTGCTGCAGTTTTAGGAACTAGAGGGTTACTTTATCTGCTTTCAATGTGCTGGCAACAGTGGCCCGGTTTTAGTATTAGTTGATCATTTACCCAGAGTGTCAGTCTCTTCCTGCTGTGAAGATCAAGCAAGTCCATAGAACTGGGTCCAGCTCACAAAAACAAGGTTCGAATTCCTTTATTCAATCCAATGTGTAGGATGGTTTCGAATCGTTATTACTCTATATAAGTGTGTTCAGTGCAAAACAAAGTCAAATTTAGGCTTATTGGGATATTGTATTGGTATGGCAGGTTATGGAGGTTGTGAAGATGTTGGAGATTGAGGTTCAAATTGGATGGATTTTGCCTAAGTTGTTTCAGGTGATTGGCGATAACTTTTACTTGGTCAAATTATGCCACCAGAGTTTTTGTTGTATCAAATGTCTTAGAATTCTTGAGCAGTTATGAATTTCTGCATTAATGGTACTCTAAACTACTTGCATTTATTCAAAAATTAGTCTTGAACTTTTATGAATACAGTGGCTTAATCTGATTCCAAAATAATGCAAATGGTTATAGTCTCCTATGTTATACCTGTATTCTCCAACAGTCATGTGTTGGCTGCCACTCAGTTTATAAAACCTAACATTTGATTAACATTCAGTTTGTTTCGCTTCTGCTAAAATGATCGAGAAAAAAAACAACTTCAAAATATTTGAGTACCAAACAATCATTGTTGAATCAATCTTTCTTCTGTAAAGTTCCTCCATTTTTAGAGCAGCTTAGACTAATCTGATCAGACCTCAAATTGATAGCTCCAGCTCACACAGCTTATAGTCACTCATTCTGATATAAACTGCACTTCAGTCTGAGCCTCTTAGTTTCAGAATTCTCAAACACAGATTTTAACTTCGGAAATACCACTTTGTTAAGTTTAGCTTCTTTTACAGTTTAGCATTATTTGCTTTTACGCTAGGCTGGATCAAGTAGGGTGATTCTTCTGTTTCTTATTAGAATGCATTACCGTTTTCTTTTACAAACATAGATACTTTGTGTTCATGCTAAACTGGTTTGTTATTTAACGTTACTTATGTTTATACTAGGCTGGTTTAAATATGGTTGTAATTCTGCGTCGGGTCTGCTCAGTTGAAAATTATGATAATACCTTATACCAAATTCTTTATCTTTACTTGATTATTTGACAAGATCAAACTCACATTTTTCTGTTAGTTTCATTAACCAAAATTTATTAACATTCCAAGATCTTTTCTTCCCCTGTTTGAAAATCTGCATAGATATCTAACAAAGATGTTTGTATATTGCATCATCTCTCGTGGCATATTATTGATCATAATAATGGTTTGTATGAAATCCCTTTCTAACTTCAGTTCAATTGATTATGATGTAGTCAATTCAGGTTGAAAGATTGACCTTTTGTGCTTGGCACATTTATCATTGATGCCAGTTAATGTGTGAATATCTGTGTTTGCAGGTGACTGTTTTGAGCAAAAAGCTTGATTTCCTGCTGTGACTAAACGTTAAGAACTGCTCTGCTTATTTTGACCCTGCAGTACTCAGTTCAAACTGACTAATTGTCCAACTGTGTCTGTGAGTTCATTTCTCCTCAGTTTCATTCGGCAAAGCAGGAACCCTTCTCTCAATTTCTGAAATTTTGCTCCTACCATCACTTGGTTTCTGATTGATTTTTTCTTATATTGCTTTTGCAGGAAACTAAGCAGCACATCCAACGTGGGTTCAGCTCTAGATAGAGTACGTGTGGGTGAAGTCTCTCCTTTTGTTAGATTGAAACGTGCTGTTTTTTTTCATTGATAGGAATTCTCTGCAAATGATTTATAATCAGTTCACGGAAAATGATTAGACATTGATTAAATGGAAAATGATGATACATTAATTATAGTTGAGTTATTAGCTGTACTGGGAGTATGTCTCCTTCTTCGTTGTGGACACTTTTTGTAGTTATTAACTTTGAAATCTGACCTAGTTACCAGATTTTTGAACATGTAAAACAATATCTAATGTACAATCTAAATTTAGGACCCTTAAATCGAATGATATCGATCATATTCCCGCAGCATCGCGCTGGTACACTAACTAGTTAAATGAGATCAGATAGTATGTTATTGTTAATCGTTGAAATGAGATGAACATATCGGCTGTTCTGCTTCAAAGGTATTATAAGATGGAATTTTGGCTAAATTTGGCAGCCAGTAAAAATAGGGAAAATAGAAACCTGTGGTCAGTGTGGCGTCTATGGCTTCATGCATTGCTGTTAACATTATATGTGTTTTACACAATGCACAGTACTGTTGCATTTTAGAAACAATTCTTGAATAATTACTTTTCCATATTATTTGTTTTCTAATACACTTAATTTTGTAGTTCGGTAGTTTAGCTTTGTGATACCCTGCATCCATTAAATTGTTTACAGTATCAAAACTCTAATGTTTTTTTAACTGAATAGTTTCACTATTTGTAGCAACATTGTAGTATCAAGAAATTAAAAACACCATAATCAAAGCGTCACACTTTATAATCACACTCAATTTTAAACAACGTAACAGCATGCAGCCTCCATCGGGTCTTTTGGATTGCTTGGGTGGTTGTGGATAGATGACATTGGAAGAAACTGAGACATTAGAGTTTGATACTGTAAACAATTTAATGGATGCAGGGTGTCGCAAAGCTAAACTACTGAACTAAAAAATTAAGTGTTCTTCTGCTTCTTCTTCCTTCTTCTTCTGCAATTTTTCTTCTTCTTCTTCCTTCTCCTCCTTCTTCCCTCTTCTTTTTCTTCCTCCTTCTCCTTCTTCTTCTTCTTCTTCTTCCTCCTTCTCCTTCTTCTTCCTTCTTCTTCTGCAATTTTTTTTGTTAATTCATGAAGAGACAAATTTACCCTTACAAATTTGACTAAAATCAGGTTGACTAACGGGGGCCGTAACGGCATACACTGATTTTGGGTCGGGATTGTAACGTCATGTACCAAAGTTAATTCTTTGAAACCAAATACACCAAACTTCGGAACGGCCAATACTTCATGTACTGTTCTTAAAATTTTCCCATAGCATTATGGTTCTTTTTGAGTCTCCCGCGTTTGAATAATTTTTTTCTCACGTGTTATTGTTCTTGGTCGTTGTCCAGAAAAATTGGGTTTTGTTTGTTTTCTTGAAAGTTTGATGTTCATTTAGCTGAAATTATGATTTTTTTAGTGTTTTTGTAGCATGGTTTTCTGATTTGGTTTCTTGGCTATTTGGATTTGTAGAGTTGCAGTTGATAATGCCTCGGGCAGGAAAGCCAGTTTGATTAACCAGTTCTTCCTCTCTCATCATTCTCCTCGGTCTCTCAGCTGCGAGTACAAGTCAGATGCGAGGCAGTTGATCGATATCCTTCTCCTTCTCATCATCATCTCGCTCAACGTTATCCTTCTCCCCAATTTGATTCAGCTCCCGGAATCCTAAATTAGAAGGTGTCTCTCCGCCCCCGAATTTGATTCAGCCCTTTCTACGATTTCGATTTCGATTGTTTTTGCAGTAGGTGGCAATTCTTCAGTTCATCGACAAACGCTTCCAGCCCGTGCATGATTTGACTATTGGCGTTGAGTTTGGGGCTAGGATGATCACCATCGATAACAAACTATTCAAGCTCCAAATTTGGGACACGGTTTGTCACCTTCCTTCATGCTTTAATTTTCTTTTTCTTTTTATTTTTGGAATATATATTCATGGAATTCTGAAGCTATTCTATTCTCAATCAAATATGAATTTATCAGGCAGGTCAAGAGTCATTCAGATCCATTACATGATCCTTCTATAGAGGAGCTGCTGGCGCTTTGCTTGTCTACGACATCACCAGGTACGCTTTCAATTTCAATGATTCAACCACACTGGATTATCTTGACTGTTACACTATTATTTCATATATTCGAGAATGCCCTTGCTCACTTGGAAAACTCTTGACAAGTTTGTAGGTGTTCTTTTTGGTCTAATTAAGTTAATTTTGGAGATGGTGTTTTATATCAATCCAGTGGGGTTGGGCATAATAAGGCTCGTTAACAACCCCAATCCAGACCCATCAGTATACAATTGTAGTAAAGAGCATGAATATGCTTTTTTCCTTTCTATTTTTTGCTATCTTCCACTCAGTTCTATGCATTTATGGAATGCTAAGCCACTCATACTGATAAGATGGCATTTTCGTTTTAATCACTTGGCTAGCTGGCTGGAGGATGCGAGGCAGCATGCAAATGCAAACATGACCATAATGTTAATTGGTAGTAAGTGTGATCTTGCTCGTAGACGAGCTGTGAGCACAGAGGAAGGGGAGCAATTTGCAAAGGAACATCGATTGATCTTCATGGAGGCCTCTGCTAAAACTGCCCAGAATGTTGAGGAGGTGACGCACACTGACGTATTCATACTAAATCATGGTCTTGATGATCTTTGATCTTTCATTTATTAGTACTGAATACTTTTTTGGTTCGTTCCAGGCATTCATAAAAACCGCTGCAACCATGTACAAGAAGATTCAAGATGGCGTTTTTGATGTATCAAATGAGGTTTGTTCTTCTGTTTCTGCATATCTTCAGTGTATGTCCTTGTACATCTTGTAGTTGACATTATAGGAAAAGATGGAGGAGGTTACTGTGGTTTATGTAGGTTGTCAGCAGTGCCATATTTTCGATTGAGATCTTGCTTTTGTAAATGTCTAGGAGAATGATAGACTTTATGTTACTACAGAGCCATTTGTGAATGCATTTTATAACAAGTGACTTCACTTTAGATTTTTATTTGATTGTTATTTTCATTGCTTAGAATATACTCAATTAGTGGTCAGCAACTATAACAGGTAAAGCTCTCATTTGAAAAATCTCATATCCTGTTGTCTTTATTATATAAGGACGATGATGGGTTTTGGCTCACACTATGTGTCTAAAAACAGTTGAGATTTCCATGATCTTGAACTGTTACCATAGCCCTTAATGTTTATATTTTTTAAACTGTAAATATTGACTGAATATTATGCTTCATCAAAGTATACTTTTCTTCCTTCCAAAAAAATAAAAATAAAAATATACTTTGCTTTAATACTTAATTTTTTGCTGGTCAGTAGTGGACTTGATATATCAACTCATACAATTAGATATGTAGTGTTGCCACAAAAAGGTACCAAATCATTGAGGGTTTATCTCAGAGATTGTAGCTTTCTGATCAGTGATAGAGACTTTAGATACGGTGATGCTTCATCAATCACCAATTTTTGACAAAGTTGAGCAAGCTAGTCTATTAACAACTATTGTGGTTGCAAAGAGGGAAATGATACAGCAGCTTGACTTCTATTTAAGTCTCTTGTATTGCTTTACAATTCTGACTGAGGATAGGCTTGCAAGGTTATGTCCATCTTGAGTTGATTTCAAAGACCAGGAACAAAGGGATCTAAGATTGCTGAAAATTCCATTCTTTATGGAACTGATAACTTATTTGACTAGGCTGTAAATATTATATCACGAGTTTGTGCTCATTCTTCATGGATCCTCTTCCTTCGTGTCATTTTATTATTTGATGTTAGTATCTCTATACATATGCAGGCTTGAAGAAGATTGAGCTCTGTGCATTTGGAACCAAAATGAACAATACCAGCTCCATTGGCATCAATGATCAAGTCAGTAGATTGCTTTCTTCCCAGGCCTTGATTCAACTAAATGGCAAAAGATCTCTTCCTTTGTATAGTTTTCTTATTGTTGCTGCCCAAAATTTCTGGCGGAGACCTCCGGTGAGCTTAGTAATTCAGGGGAGAAGGTTTCCAAACCAGATATGGTCTCGATTATTGGTATTTTTCGAATTCTAGGTATCTAGTATGCTACTAACTTATGATGTTCGAGCATCAGCTTTTTGCTGATAGTTTGTTACTTTTCTTGCTGTTACTAATGTTTTTATCTCTAGTATGTCTTGCTGCCATTTTTTTTTCCCTATCAGATATTGCTGCCA
>JANPXK010000949.1:0-26671 GCA_024704745.1 Rosa lucieae
ATTGTTCCAGCTCATAAACTTTTCGCACAAGGAGCTGTTTATGAGGGAAAGAAGGGGGAAGTAAAAACTTACAAGCCGCTGAGGGATTTCAAATTTCCAAGTGTTTTGGGAAGCGGACCAGTGAGCTGGTTCTCAGAAATATCCCTTAAAAAAAATGATAAAGACTTGTGAGGACGATTGTCCAAAGACTATTATTGTGTGTGATATAATTTAAGGTGGTCTCAGCAGAGTGAGCAGTGAGCAGAGAACGAACAATGTAGTAAGATTGCTGAGATTTCCCAATTCATCAGGAATTGAGCCTGATAACCTATTGAAGTAGAGATACCTGCAAATTAATCCCAGACAAATTAGGAGATAGCAGTAATTCAAAGAAAAGACATGATCGAGGTCATGTACTCACAGTTGCCGAAGATTCACTAGCGAACCCAAGGTTGGTGGTATAGCGCCTTCCAGCAAGTTGTACTGTAGATATCTATGGGGGGCAGATGATTCAAATGTTAACGTACATCATCACACGGTTCACACCAAGTTGGATTACTTGAGAGACTTACAGATACCGAAGGTTTCGCAAGCTCCCCAAGTCTGGTAATGAGCCAGTCAGTTGATTCTTTGATAGATCCCTAACATGCAGAAACCCCATTTAACATCTTCTATCTGCTGCCTCAATTTTCGCCAAAAAAAAATTTTTCCATTTTCAAAAGCTAGAGCCCAGAAGAGTATAGTCCCGACCCAAAATTAGTATGATACGAAATTTGTGCGGGTGTTCAATTTTTATTTATTTATTATTATTATTATTATTATTTTTTTTTTTTTGGCGTTGTGGACAACATAAGAATGCGAGTTCACAACTTTGGTATGCAAAGCAACAACGACCAGCTGAAGCAGCTCTATTGAGTTTGGATTGGTGTCAGGAATATCAGAAAGCTAATGCAGTGGTAAAAAGCAGGGTATGGCGGCAGCAGCAACGTTGGAACAAACCGGAACAGAATTGGCTTAAATGCAACAGTGACGGTGTGTTCTTTGCTGCCTCGAAGAATGCAGCTAGTGGAGTGTTTATACATGATGCTGGTGGTCAGTTTTTGCCTAGTGCAGCCGCACCTTTTCGGCAATTCACGTACTTCTCCTTTTCATCCTGAATTAATTGCCTTGATTGAGGGAATGAAGCTAGCAGAGAACACATTATGGTAAGAGTTATTTTCGAAACAGATTGTCTATTACTAGTGCAGGCTTTAATACAGGATGGGGCAGACTTGTCTAGTGTGGGTTTTCTTCTAGATGAAGTTCGAGAGCTTTTGGGCAGGAATGTAGATTTCAAAGTGCTTCATACTCCACGTGAAGCTAATATAGTAGCATATGTACATGCAAATCATGCACAAACTCAAATGAGAGTCAAGCATGGTTTATTGTTTTTTATTTATTTTTTAGCTGAAGCATGGTTTATTGTTGCTCTTGAAATTATAAGGGATGTCATTTTAAGTAATTATAATCACTAAATGTTTCAATGAAGAGAAATTTTAAATACACACCCCAAACTACTTAATATACATCGCTATTATTTTATATTTCAAATCAAATTTTATAGGTAGGTTAAATGACCAAAATAGACATCTATGTATTAGAAGAAAAATAATAATAATAATCATATCTTCCTTATATTATTCTATAATTATAAACACAATGAATTTCTATACATGACATCCTCATTTAAAACAAAAAAAAAAAAAGTTAGAAACCATCTAATTTAATTTTTTCTTAAATAAATTGTAATTAAATGGGGGTGAGAAACCATATAATTTAGAATTTCGAAATCAATGGCATTAAATGTTTTTAAAACATATCGCATTAGAGCATCTTTAGCAATTCTAGCTATTTTTGAGTCAAATTTTAGCTAAAGTAGCTAAAAAGTCATTTTAGCTAGCCACTTTAGAATTACGTCTGCATCAATGCTCTCTATTTTAGCTAGTTTTGAATTTATATTATTTTTTAAATGAATAATAAATAGTTTAAATGTATTTATAAATTACATAAAATAACTTAGAAGGAATGTTTTAAATTATAGAGAGCCTCATCCTGCTCTCTATATTTAGGAGCGAGATAGCTAAAAGTTATAATAGAGAGCCACTTAGGAGTCTGGTGCAGCTGCTAAAATAGATAAAAAGCTAAACATGCTCTCCAAAATAGCTAAGGAGCCACAATAGAGAGTCTGCTAAAGATGCTCTTACTCCCACTTTTTAGTTCTTTTTTTCTTCTTCTAAAAGTTATGATTAGTCAATTTATTATCTAATATAAAACATCACATGTATAAAACTTTGTAATTGTTAATTTGTTTAATAATCCAATGACAACTTCGTAGTTCCGCCATTATGGAGAAATTACTGATACAATTTTGGTTGAATGTTCGACTCAAAATTTTATACTTGATCAATAGGGTGTTTGGAGGATGAGATCTCAAATAATACAAAACCTATTTCTAAGCATCTATTTGAACTTTGAAGGGAACAATAATGAATCTTTATGGATTTCCCAACAACGAACACAAGTAATTAATATGGTCAATTATATATACTAATCAAATTAAATAGTAGCCTTAATGTAGTTAAATAATAGTGTATTTCATGGTTTTTTAGTTTAAGGATATTTTAGGTAATTTGGGTTGTGTATTTACTAAAATGTTAGAATGAGAAATTAAATGGTAGGTGTATTGAGCAAGGAGTGTGTATTAAGTAATTAGGGGTGTGTATTTAAAACTTCTCTTCAATGAAATCCATTTAAAAAAAAAAAAAAACATGAGGATGCGAGATGCTACTTATTATGTCATAATTGAAATTCTACTCTTGTTTTTATTTTATTTTTGGACAAAGTGAAATTCTACTTATAATAGCCTTCTAATTGACGATGATAAGAGTGATTTAAAAAAAAAAAAAAATTGATGTTGTGATTTATTAAAATTAAATAGATAAGAAAAAAAATATAAAAACATCTTAGAGTTAGCATATTTAGTAGACTATCTATTTTGTCTTATTAGCTATTTTGGAGAGAGAAGTTTTAAATACACACCCCTAATTACTTAATACACACTCCATAATTAATACACCACCCATTTAATTTCTCATTCTAATATTCTACTAAATACACAACCAAAAGTACCTAAAATATCCTTAATCTCAAAAATCATGAAATATCCTATTATGTGACTATATTAAGGCTACTATTTAATATGATTAGTATATTATAGTATATTGATGTTTATAAATGACCATATTGATTACTTGTGTTACTTATTCAGAAATCCATAAAGATTTATTATTGTTCCCTTTAAATAAATGCATATAAATATGTTTTATATTATTTGAGTTCTCATCCACCAAACACCATGTTGAA
This sequence comes from Rosa lucieae, assembly GCA_024704745.1. Lineage (NCBI taxonomy): Eukaryota > Viridiplantae > Streptophyta > Magnoliopsida > Rosales > Rosaceae > Rosa > Rosa lucieae. Next base: position 3,382 of record JANPXK010000949.1, read on the forward strand.
CAAGTATAAAATTATGAGTTGAACATTTAACCAAAACTATATCACTAGTTTCTCTCCAATGGTGGAACTACAAAGTTGTCATTAGAGGGGCCAAACAAATGAACAATTACAAAGTTTTTTCACCCGTGATGTTTTATATTAGAAAATAAATGGATTAATTGTATCTCTTCAAAAAAAGAAAGAAAAGAAAATTAACTAAAAATGGGAGTAAAACGATCAGTTTTAAAAATATTTAATACCATTGATTATGCAATTCTAAATATTATGGCTTCTAACCTCATTTAATTACAATTTATTTAAAAAAAATTAAATTAGATAGTTTCTAACTTTATACTTGTACTAAATTAGGAGACCATGTATAGAAATTTGTTGTGTTTATCTAACTATTTATACATAAATTATTCTATATAAGGAAAATATGCCTTTTTTTCTTTCTTTCTAATGCATAGATGTCTGTTTTGGTCATTCAACCTACCTACAAAATCTAATTTGAAATATAAAATAATAGGGATGTGTATTAAGTGATTAGGGGTGTGTATTTAAAATTTCTTTTTTGGAGAGCATGCATGTTAACTTTTTATAAATTTTAGCAGTTTGCACCATAAGCAAAATAAGATGCAACATCTTAGAGCATATTTAGTACTCTGTATTTCGATTTTTTAGCTATTTGGGACAGAATGTTTAGTTTTTATTTTTATTTATTTTTATTTTTTTTATCAATTTTGCTCAGTAAACTCCTTTAGGGCATTTTTAGCAGACTTTCTATCTTGACTCCTTACCTATTTTGGAAAGTATCTTTAACTAAAAGTAGTTTCTCCGGAGAACATAGTGGAAGAGACTAAAACTATGGCTCTGACTCGGACTGTCTCTTTACTGAGAAAGGATTATCGCCGGCAGAGGTGACAAATCTTGTTGCTGGCTTCTCTCTTAGGATAGCGACGACGACATCTATATTCGTCTGGCCCTCTACTCTTAGAGATGACTTTTTTACTGTAATTGATCGAGATCGAGGTCGGGGTGACGGGGTTTGGATTGATGGACGTACTCCAATTCGGGGTTCTGTTCGTGCTGCTGTGGGTATGGCTGGTGGTGGAAGAGCTGTCGGTGGTTGTACGGGATCAAGACCGGCCTCAGGTCAAGGAACTACTGCAGAAACGGTAGTGATTCATGTTAATGGATAGCCGCTGGCAGAGGTCGTTCTACTTCGTGGTTTGGCGGGGAAGCTTCTCTGCTCAAAAGCAGATTGTATGGTGAATTTCAGCGTCCAACATGGCAGGGAAGACAACATTGACTTGCCTGGTTTGGGCGGTAGAGACATCAGCGGTAGCTGCAGGGTGACTCTGTCAACTGCTAGGGTTTCAGGAAGGATGAAATGTTGGTGAGCTGTGACCTGTCGGTAAATTATAATTCCAACATTGTAAAGGTCATGAGTTCGATTCTATTGACATATGTAAGGGTGGAGTGGGCTAAGGGTTTTTTTTTTTTAAAAAAAAAAAAATTGAGATCCACTTCGGGCTTTTGGCATAGGCTGGACTGGGCTGTTTTGAGCTTCTTTCATTTTATTGTGTATTTTAATTTTAGTCACTCTTCTTTCTTTTTTGAAAGAAGTTATGACTAATTTTTCTTTTTTTGAGTGGACAGAGACCGTAAAGACAGTACCAGATACTCGGTTGGTCCTTTTATTTCATTGCTTCAAAGTATCTAGGTTGTTGTTAGAGTAATGGTGCGTGGACCTTCTAAAAGGTGGGTGTATTTTGGGTATGCAGTGTTCTATTTTTCTAGAATAGGATGTTTGTAAGTCCTAAAGGACGGCTCTTTATTGTCATCCCTATTGGAATGGTGTAGTTTGGTACTGCTTGCTGAATTATAAAATCGCGTTGACCTCTTTCGATTAAAAAAAAAAAACTAAAAGTAGTTTCTCCGAGTAAAAGTTGAAATTATTTTCAATTTTTATTTTTCACGTTTTGAGATATATGTCACAGAATGTATTTTCACCATATTTTCATTTTCTAAAATGAAAATACAAACATGAAAGCATTATTGAACTCTATTGAACGCTACTTTAGGAGTCTAATGCAACTGCTACAATATATAAAAAACTATATGCTATCCAAAGCCAAAAGAATAAAAATAAAATAAAATATTAAGAAGTCAAGATAAAAAGAATGCTCTAAAATACTAGAAAAATCACATACCCGATGGGTTTGGGGTATATCAACAGGGTGAAAATTTATATAAATATGTAGGAAGTTATCTCAACATATGGAAGGTTAGTGCAGATAATGGGGATTTTTTTTTTAATAATATAATGGGAATTTTTTTTTTGAAAGGATATAATGGGAAGTTATCTGAACAAAGTTAGTGCAGATACTTTTTTCGAAAAAATGAAAAAAAAAAATTAATAGAAGAAAACAAATATTGCAGAATGCAAAGGGAAGATATTGAGGAAGAAAAATGGGTTTTGAGATCCTTTCATAATAAAACCTATTTTGAAAGAGTGTTGCTATTGGGATCTCCAAATTTGCTCACTTAACCCCACTCTATTATGAATTATTAAATGACATATATAACATACTATAAAATGACTATTAAGGACAATAATTATACCAAAAAAATATTACATTTATTTTCTATATAGACTTTCCAATTCAATAATATTAGTTTATTATTTCCCTATCTATTTTAATTTTTCAATTTCACTACATACTCATTAAAGCATTTATATATTATATTAATATTTTAAGAGTTTTAAAACTCTGATTATGTGACATAAAAATATATGATATACATGTTGAATGCATATTGGGAGGAAAAACAAAACAAATCCTATTATAACATAAATCTAAGTCTATCCATTATTTTACAAAAAACAAAAATGAGCTAGCAATTTTTTAAACAAATTTTAAATAATTAATCATAGGTAATAAAATAAACATTAGGAAAAAATAATTAATCTTCATATTTTTTGCAGAGCTAAAACAGGAAAAAAAAAATCACAAAATAGTTCATGTTATTTTCTTGTTGATTAGAAATTAATTTTTAAAACTCAATACCTTGTATTTAATTTTTTTTATTGAATTTTTTTTATGCTGTCTAATTAAGGAATGGATATGTAATTATGATTTATAGAGTAATTAATTCATTGAATTAATTAATTTTTTATTTTAAAGATAATAGTTTGTTTGCAAATTATATGAGTGAGGTTATTTGAGGAAATTCAATGAGGTTTAGTGAGTAAATTTAGTATTGGAAAATTTGATAGGAGGTGTAAAAAGCATAGGAGGTCAAGTGAGTAAATTTGGAGGTTCCAATAGAAAAACTCATTTTGAAATTGTCATTATTCCTTATGATTTAATTAATTCTCAAAGTCTTTTAATATTTTAGGGTCATTTTTATGAAAAAAAAGAAAATTATTTTAGCTAACAACACCTCTTCTCTGAATTATTGAATAATATACGAGCCTTCCTCAACACATGCACCGAATGTGTAGAGTAATTTTCTTTTTTGAGAAATTAAAAAAGAAAATGTACTAGAGCAAAACGGTTATTCCACAGGGAAGCTATATAGCCATATAGGGGGAGAGAAACTGGGTTGTGGGATCCTTTTTTGTTTATTTTTTTAGACAAAAAATCTATTTTATAATTGTCTTAACTGCCTTTTGATTTAATTAATTCTTAAAGTCTTTTAGAGTCATTTATGTCAAAATCTTTAATTTTGTCTAACAATCTGAATAACAATAGAGATAATTAATATAAGATATTTAAGATGAAAAATGATTTGTGGCCTTAATGAGGCCTAAAATTTGTGATCTCAATTTTAAGTGTGTGTCATGTCATCCACACACATCACATATTTGTCAAATCATGTCATGTAATTCTTAAGTAAAAAAACTATCTTATCATTCCAAAATCTAATAGCCCTAAATCATTTTGGCTTTCTTCTAAAAAAAAAAAATTTGTTATTTTGCTTTTTTTTTCTCTTTTTCCTTTTGGGTGGTTCTAGTTGGATCTCTAAATTTGCTATTTGGAACTCTCATACTTAGTATACCTCTAATTTACTTTTTAGAATACTTGAAAAGCTAAGTAAACCTCCTTATTTTTACCAAAATGCCCTTGAACATGAGAAGCAACAATCTGTTATTATACTTTTTATCTCTATCTTCAACCACGAGAAGAAAAATGAATCAAAATCACATGACATTGCTCTCTTATGAGTAGGTCTCTCCTCCACCAAAATTAATCAGATGGTTGGTTCTCGATCTTGATATGTTGTTGGAACCACTTTGAATTTGCTAAAAGAATGATTTCAAAGGTATTGGGTTGGAAGATCAAGTAATAACTATAACATAATATTCAATTAATTTAGTTTAAGAAAATTTCAAATCAGATTAATTGTTTTGAATTTACCTTTGTAATAAATGATAGGCCATGTATAGAAATTATTATTTTTGCTTAATTATTTTAAGTAAATTATAAAACTATATAGGCAATATAAGGAAATATCGGGAAAAAAATTAAATTGAATGTTATATTTGGTTGGAGGAGGGAAGAATTTACTTACTTAATTTTTCATTTTTCTCTCTTTGTCCTTATTTGTCTTTTCATATAAGTTGACAGGGTCAATTAATAGCTAAAAAAAATTGGAGGTCCAAATATCAAATTTGGAGGTCTAACTAGAACCACCATTTCCTTTTTTCATTATATATATAATTCGTCAAAAAAAAAGTTGTATATATATATATTTATTTATATATATAGGGCTAAATACAAATTACTACCATGTGGTTTAGGTCCAAAATCAATTCAGTCCCTGAACTTCTAATTTCATCAAAAACACCTCTGCACTTTCAATTTTGATCTAATAGGTCCAATTTGTTAGTTTTCTGACAATTGAGTTATTTAACTTGTTAACGTACGTGGCTCATATATGGCCTATGTTTTATGATGTGGTGTCGAGGTGGTCTGCATAGTCAATTTAAGAGTGAGTCCTATTATTAAAAATAAATAGTTTTTCAATAAATAATCAAACTATAACTTGAACCCATAACAGAATATTAACGAATTGGACCTATTAGATTAAAATTGAAAGTACAAGGGTGTTTTTGATGAAATTAGAAGTTCAGGGACTGAATTGATTTTGGACCTAAACTACAGGTTACTAACTAGTATTTAGCCCTATATGTTTGTGAATTAAATATATATGAATATATATAATTCATCCAAATTTCTTTTTGTAGATATATATATATATTCGATGTAGAATTAATATGGTATAAGTATATATATTAATATCATAATTCAAACCTAAAAAATTTAAAAAAATCTTGATAAAAAAAAAAAAATAAAAATTGATTCCAAAAAAAGGGAAAAAAAATATAAATATTGTAATTTAAATAATATTAAACTCTTTTAATAAATGAATTTAAAAAAATTAATGGAAGGTTAGTTACCTTACACTAACAAATTAATTAGAAAAGTCACAAATTAAATTGGATTCACAAAAATGGAAGAAAAAAAATATATACTGAAATCGTAATTCTAACCCATGAAATATGCTAATTTAAGAGGGAAGAAAATATCATTAATAAATTAAATTGATGGAGTTCTAGATTACATCATTTCTAAATTTCTCGAGACTTTAATTTAGAGCCATTAGACTTTGAAATGATAAGATAGTTTTTTTACTCAAGAATTACGTGGTTTGATTTGACAAATATATGATATATGTAGGTGACATGGCATGATATCTAGGATTGAAGCCACAAATCTTATGCCTCCTCGAGGCCCTATTTCATTGGCCATTTAAGATATACACTTACAAGGTTTGGAGATGATACAAGTTCCCCAATACAGCTGGTATGTTGCCATGAAGTTTATTGGTGGATAAGACGCTGTTGATAAGTCAAAGCATGAATGAAAATCAAATTTATTTACCTATTGGAATACAGTGACACACAGGGCCCTTCTATTAAGGAATCTTTTATGGGATACACTTTTCAGTTGCATATCGATAAATGAATCATTAGATTTTTAGGTCTCTATGAGTCACTATGAAAAATTTGCAGCTAAATTGGTAATCATTAAGGTACTTAATTAAATCAAGTCAACCAATAAACCAAATTTGTCCAGCATCAGCAGTTGATTTTTATACTGATTAATCACAATTATGAATGACTTAACCATTTTTAATTTTACTAAAAGTTTGCAAAAGTGATATGCTCATGAAGTTCTAAAAATTGGATGGTCGAGATGCCGATATGTGATACAAAGTTTTTCCGAAAAACAATAACTTAAAATGACAAAAAATAATAATAATTCCTTAATGGAAGAGCCCTCTATATATATCATGAAAGCTATGAATATAATCATATATACAAAGAATCCAATCAATATTGTTGGAGAGATGGAGAGATTACAGAGACGACAAGGACGGAAGATCACCCACTTCTTCTGGTATATCTGTAGTTAAATCTATGTTGTTCACGGAACTGCATTTCACCACTTCAATAATGTCAAAAATAAAGATATAAAATTATTGGAATTGCTATTAACACTTCAATAACGTCGAATTACGTGCACAAATTGTTCATTTTTACTGCAAGTGTAAGAAAATAAGCGTGCTTAGATTGACATCATAAAAGTATTGATAATAATTCCTAGTAGTTCAATTATTGGATTAATTCTATATTCGTACGTACATGCTTGTGATATGGCAAACCGTACTCTGGTTGTTACAAGTACAAAGGATTGCAATTCCGTAAGTGGAGACCCTTGTCTGGCAGTATGTATTAGATATCAATGGCGCTGGCTTTAACCCCAACTTGTTTATAATGGTTGTGACAGCATACACTGCCAAGCATATATGTATGTCAGTAAACAATTAGCTCGTTCTCGTATAGAACTTGGAGAAAAGTAAAAATCAATTAACTAGGTAACTCAACAACTATACTAACAATATCATCCAAAGTTCGGAACATATTAACACTAGATAGTCATATACAAACAGTGTCTACCTACCTTCATTCTGTGGGAGTTGTGCTGTAGCCTGGAATTTGAGTTCAGATCCAAGCTGCCAGAGTAGGAAGTTAAGGTATAAAACAAGCTTCGTAAGCACTACTCTATGGGAAGGCTTGCTCATTTTTCCTTTGCTAGCTGATGAGTCAGACAGATGCTTAATTATCTGCTTGATTCGCATTAATCTGATCTTCTCCCCCCACAACTTATATAATTTCAGAGAGACCTTGTACACCCTCTAGTATGTTGTCCTTGTCCCACATGAAAAGGAGCACGATGACCTCACTACTAGCAATTCCGATCCATACTGATCTAAATCAGCTACAGATGATGATTATTATATACACATATTTGTGTGAAAGATTAATTAATACAAATATCAGTATATAATATGCAAAATTGGGATCAAAAGAATATTGATTAGAATTGTATGTACAAATGCGTGTGATTAAAGAAAACCAGGGGAGTGCTAGGCTCACACACCTTTGAGTGTGGATGAGCCACATTCACTCCCAGCTTGCCAAATGGCAAAGGGAAAAGCACATAGAGATTTAATTATTTTATTTCCCTTCTTACCCTTTATAAATTAATAAAAATAAAAGGGTAAATTCCTCCTATGGTACCTGAGGTATTGCTATTTGGACAGTTTGATACCTGATGTATTAAAGGGGACAGTTTGGTACTTGAAGTATGACTCCGTTTGACACTTTGGTACTTCTGTTAATTTTTCTGTTAAATGTAAGGATAAAATTGACATTTAGAATATATGTATAAAGCATAATAAAAAAACATGAGTTTGTGGGTTGATTTTCTTCATAATTTTATAGGTATGAATTAATGTTTATGGGTTATGTTGAAGGTGAAATATTCGATCATGGTGGATTTTTTCTTTTCTTTTTCTATTAGGGTTTAGGGAAGAAGGGAAATAGAATTAAAATTAGATTTTTTCATCGTAAAGTTTTTAATTTCTTTTTTTATTTAAAGAGGGTAAGAAGAGAAATAAAATAATCAAATTTCTATGCTTTTCTCTTTGCCATTTGGTAAGCTGAGAGTGAGTGTGGCTCATCCGTGAGCCTAGCACTCCCCAAAGATGGGGTGGTGATGTTCTTTGCAAAGATGGAAGACGTGACGTCACCATTATAATAACAAGATAGAATTACAATTAATGGTAATTTCTAATAATCAGTAAATTCAAAAGATATGTTCGAAAAAATATCAAAAATTTATTATAATACTATTTCAGTATTCACACTGATTTTGATTTAAAATTCTCACAACCAAAATGCCCCAAAAATAATATGTGAATGTAGGGTCGATATAGACCACCGCACGCAGACATAGACTTTAGTGACTGTGAGTAATGAAGGCTATACAACGAGTGTGTAATGACCAAGCCTTCTTACTTTCTTGAAACAAATGAACTGAATTTTATTGAAAGGATTAAGATAGAGGATTACAAAAGATTGTAACTAGATGAAGGACACAAGATGGAACAGTTCCTTGCCAAGTTTCACGCTAAGCATTTTCAAAAGCCACACTTGCCCATCGATATGCCACACGTTGAGTAAGTTCACCCGTGGGTCACCAGGTCACCTACTGTTTATTGTTTTTTATGTGTTATTTTACCATTTGGGTCACGAGTACAGTGTATTTCGAGTCCTGGGTCACCTGCATCACTTTCTGGGTCACCATGGTGACCTGCACAGTGTATTTCGTGCCCTAAGTTACTGGCACAGTGTATTTTGTGACCCAGAGAATGAAAATATACATTAAAAAGCAGTGAATAGTAGGTGGCCCTGTAACCCAACAGGTGAACTTGCTCTTATAGGACCTGCTGGGACCAAAAGTGATCTGGACACCCTACGTACCATTTGCTAGCTGCACTTTGAATGTCCTGCACTAGGTTGCTTAAGTCAAGACAGATTCATATTAGTACGAGCAATATCTTGTACTGCCAACAAGCAATCAGATTCAATGATAACTTGCTGTAGATGCAATGTTTTTATGAAGTTTAAGCCTTCTTGAATAGCTAATAGTTCAACTTGCTGAGCTGAATTAACATGCTACACTGGTTGCACATAAGCAGCTTGAAAACCCCTATTCGAGCTTCTTAGCACACCTCCAACTCCACCATGTGATGCATGTGGTAGGAAAGCACCACCCACATTAAGCTTGGCGATTGCTGCAGGTTGCCATTTTTTCACAATATTCTGAACTCCTGCAGCAGGAACTTGTCGAGCTTGTTGGAATTCTTCTAACCATGCTAAACACCCAAGCATGATATCATGTGAAGATTGCACCACCTTCCCACGGTTTGTTGGAATTCTTCTAACCATGCTAGCTTTAATGACCTTTTTACTAGTTGTGCCTTGTGGAGAAATATATCAGTGAGGAAATTGAAATGTGAGAGCATACCATTATTTCATAGCGAATCTTTCTTTTAGACGATTTTTTAATTTCTAATAGTTTATTCCCAATATTCGCACAATATTCTCATAACTGGTCATCCATGCATAGATATAATGGACAGCTAGGGGAGAAGAAAAGTGACAGGGCCTGTCTTGAGATTCTAATGACTTGAGGCGGAAAATTAAAATGTGACCTCCTATATATATATTTACAGATTTTATCTAGAGCGGAGCTCCGATTTGAAATTAACGTGTGAAGTTCGAGTTTTGGGTCATTTTTCGGTCGCATATCCACATCTCGACCGTTTAGTTTTTAGGTACTACTGTATAGATCATCGCTGCAAATTTTTAGCCAAATTGATGATCATTAAGGTATTTAACTCACTTAAACCAATGGCGGAGTGAATTTGTCAACCTGAACCGTACTAGCTTTAAAGCAGTTATCAATGCCTTAACGATCATCAATTTGGCTGAAAATTTGCATAGATGATCTATATACTAGTACCTAAAAAATGAATGGTCGAGGTGTGGATATGCGACCGAAAAGTGACCCAAAACTCGAACTTCACACGTTAATTTCAAAGCGGAGCTCCGCTCTGGATAAGATATGTGTGTGTGTGTGTATCGCGGAAAATAACATTACAATATTATATGTTTTGGATAAAAGTAAATATAGAATTAATAACAAAAAAATTATGCATATATATTCATACATAAATTTATGAAGTACAAAAATAGTTAATATAAATTTTTTTTTTTTATGGCTAGAACCAATGAAAATTGACTTAAATGATTAAATTGAATTAAAAAAAAAAAAGGTAAAAGAGAGAAGAAGGTTGAAACTGGGCGCAAGGAATTGACTCAACTGATTGAAAAATATAAAATAAAAGTGAAAGAAGGAAGCAGGATTCGAACCTTGGATGGAGAGGTTGCAAATTAATCAGACATTCGCTGGAGCAAAGCAACACATCCAGTAGTTGAAGACAAAATAGCTATATATTCTATATGTAATCATAAATACAGAAGGAAATCCTCCGTGGCCCCCGGGAGCCGGTGGCTTGAGATTGCCGGCCCTGAACAGTGACTATTGCACAGAGCATGAGTTAGATTTCGGCTTTTCATTATTTTCTAGAACTCTTCTATATCTCCTATTCGTTGCGTGTTTCAAGCTTTTATCTTGAAGTAAAATTATCTTAAAGCTAATCCCACCTCTATTCTTCCTAAGGTCTCCAAATACTTTCATATTAAATGGCAACCATCAAATTCACATCAGGTTAAGTTAAATTTTGATGTGTCTGTTCAGAATGGTATTGCTACTACAGGCTTTGTTTTTAGAAATGAGGATGGAAATCCTCTTTTTGTAGCGGGTCGGAAGCCTGGTATAGCAGATGTTCTGGTAGCTGAGGTCACAACGTTAAGAGATGCTCTTCATACGGCTTAGTTGCATCATTATCCCAATGTTGTCGTGGAGTGAGACTCTAAGTTGTTGATTGACTGGATTCAAAGAAGAGCTCGGGTGCCTTGGAGAATTCAGTTGCTCGTCAATGATATTCATATGTTAACTGCAAACTTCCAGTATATTATCTTCAGACATGTCTACAGAGAGGCAAATTTTGTAGTAGATTGTTTGGCAAAATTAGTGTACCAGAGTTTTACTCCTTTTGTTGGGTTCTTTTGTCTTCCCTTTTCTATGTCCCCAATGTTCCATTTGGAATAGCTGGGAGGGGGTGTAAGAGGGAGGGTTTGTTTTATAGTTTTAGTCTTTTTTTAGTCATCGAGAAAAAAAAAGGCATATAATTTATGCCTTAAATAAATTAGGATTGAAAGTGAAATAAGGGATGAAGAGTTGATTCCATGACTCACACACCATTTATATGGTGTGTTGGCAGTTTCTAATCAAATGTAATCAATTACACTCGTGTTTCACGTAGTATGTAGTGGTAATTCGATCATCATGCATGTCTGCAATACTTTTGCATCTTTTCTTTTGTTTGGGCCATGCAGAAAGATGTTCAAGATATCTCTTTATTTTTTATGATTAATTAAAGTGAAGAATCTTTATCCACTATGATAAAGAACAACTTCATTATTGAAGCACTTTTAGAATTCCAAGCTCTAAAAGCATAAACACGTGGTTCAACTTATCATAAAAAAACACGTGGTTCAACTTAAACCATAAACTTTAATTTGTTTAGTATGCCCAAAAGATGTCGGGAATTAATTCTCTTTATAACTATACTAAAGCTCACTCACAAAAAGACAAATGAAATGAATATTGCACTGACCATTTTGCCTTTATGTATTTGTCATAATTACCTTTTTATCCTAACTTCTTTTTTTCTAACACATTACCACTTGGTTTTTTTTTAATAACATCACAACCTCTTTTACACATGTAGAGTTCAGCTGTGTATTTTTTCCACCGCTTCCCTCCTGTATAATTGTGAACTCCCCCATCACCAGCATTGCAGAGCTAGTTCTTTAATTGATTGGAAACACATAATGGTAATAAAAATACCGCAGCAAAGCGCGGGCCATTTATCTAGTCTTATCTAAAGCTTCAGTGTCCATGAACATTAAGATGTGATATTGGTTTATCATTTTCTCTCTCTCTCTCTCTCTCTCTCTCTCCCAATCAAATTATCCACACTCTCTATCTACTAGCTGTCTTTTTGTCGTTTGACTGCGAATTGAAATCAAACCTAGTCACTCTAATATAATTCATTTGTCACCCTCTTCAATGTGCTTCAACTCCCACAACAATATATCAAAATTTACGTGCTTAGTATTTGCTTGTGATTAATTTACTATATACTAAAGTTGAGTTTTACTGTTTTACTGTTCCTAAGGCAACTGTAAGGAACAGTTCACGAGGCTTAGGAACAGTCAGGAATAGTTGTGGAGCTGGAAAAGACCGTTCTTTGAGATTTTTTTTGTTCTGTTGTGTATCTATCTGATCTTCTTCTCTCTTTTAGAGCCGTCTACTTTAATCCCTCACACGCAAGTCAAAATCCACCTCACAAACAGGGGCGGAGCCACGTTGGGACCCGGTGGGTCCCGTGCCCCATTGGGATCTTACCAGATAAGTAGAATAGAGTTTCTCACATTGATAGGATTCCAAGTTGGTGTAGTGGCAGCTTTTTTTTATCAACTACTTATGTAGCTGCAGGTCTTAGGTTCGCGGCCTCTTGCAGCATATTAGACTAAGTTTTGTTTTAATTTCTTATTTTTAAAACTAACATATTATTTCTTATAATTTAAAAATCAAAGATAAAATATGTTACCATCATAAAGAAAACTATAAATTTGATTAAAAAATATAATTTTTTTGAAAGATAACTGATATTTCCTCATTGTTAATTATTAATTTTTATTAAAGTTTAATATATTTAAGTTTTAAATTTTTTTCTAAAATTTTCGGGTGCCCCACTTAAGATTAATTTCTGCCTCCGCACTGCTCACAAAGAACTGTGTTGACGACCATAACTTCCCAAACAGAGCAGACCCAGAAAACCACTTCTCAGACGAACACAAAGCAACCATCTTTGCTGGAGAACCAAGCTCAGAACCAAGGTTAGCAATTGAATTTTCAGGGTATTGACTCTTCGAGATGATAGGTTTTAGCACTCGATAAAGCTGTTTTTGTTTTGTGTTTTTTTTTCCCTGTCCGAATTTTTGTGTTCGACCAATACAGAGAAAGAGGCGAGACGAAAGAAAGGGAGAACATAACAGGGAAGAAGAAAGAAAGAAGAGAAGGAGAAGAGACAAACTGGAAGCTCTTGATTAAAACAACACAAGTGGAAGGTATTTGTGGCTTTTTGAGAATTTGATTTGAAATTTCTTCTGGGTTGCATATTTGATTGTGAAGGATGGATTTGAAATTTTTCTGGGTTTGATATAATGTTATTTAGAAAGAAACAACTAGAAAAAGCTAGAGGGGCATATTTGGAATCACAACGTGCCGCTCACAACTCTCCCATCTCCATGATCAAAATAGTTAGAAAGTGGCTTTGAAGATCTGACGCCCCCCAAAAAAAAAAAGAACATAAAAGCAGCTTTGATGCATGTTATTAAATTAAAGATTAATGAGGATTAGATTCTGAGGAGGTGTGGTGTTGAACCGTTTTGTTGTTAGCTTCGTGTTATTTTATGTATAGCATATAATCTTGCTCTTTAATTCAATCCTTAATTGTGTTATTGTCTGATTAGTGAGTCATCTACTTTTGGAATAATTAGTTAGCTATCATCTCCACTATGTATTTGTTCTGATGCAAATGGAACACAGGCCTAGCCACCTATAAACTATATATGTTATAGCATTCCATTTGGTACAGCAATCACAAATAAGAACTAAAATTTATATGCGGCGCCTTTTGGTGATACAAGCTTTTGTTAAAGGTTTAGTCTTTTTCTATAGTTGTAGACTACTTTGATTGAAGCAATTCAAAGTTTTGGCCATTGTTTGGCCTTGGTCATTTTCAAATTAAACGTGATGGTTGGTCATTGCCCTCCAAACAGTATGTTAGTTACAGGCCACACAATTAGAATGTGTTTAGACCCTTAAACTCAACATCCAAGGCTTGAACTCTCTAACGTCAAATAATGACCTACTCATATAGAATCAAGGACGAAAAAATCGAAATTTTCGGTTTTTTCACTTGTCGAAATTTCAGTAACCTTCCGTGTAGATTTAGACGGATATTTTGGAAATTTCCAAAATTTCCGGAAATATCTCGATTTTGGTGAAATTTTGGGTATTTTTTGGAACCTTCAAAGGATATTTTGGCGATATTTTGCTAAATTTTGGGTTTTTTTTTTGGAACCTTCCGTCTCTTCCTAGTTCCCACTCTACCACTCTTTCTCACAAGGTCACCAAGGCTCAACCTTGGTCACTACATTACCCTTTGAGAGGCCTTGGCCAACGCTGCTGCACGTACACTCATGTTATCTTTGCCACCACCTAATATATTCATTTAGCATACGAATCTGAAAACTTAGGTACATGTCCAATCAATACGTAACATAGAACAATCTATTACATTTTGAATTTATTTACCAAATTTTCAAAAAATTACAACAACATTTCAATTTTGAACTTCTATAAATAGGGTTTAGGGTTTCCACTCATTCCTTGCACCGAAAGAACAAAGTTTCTTTCTTCTTTCTTCTTTCTTTTACTACTTCTTCCTCTATAATTATGGTAAGTAATAAGTTAATATTATTAACCATTTAGTTCTTATTGTTTATCAGCATTTACCGTTCATCTTAAATATTACAATACTATATAACAATGTTTATTCAAGGTTTTCTTTTCATATATAGTAGACAACTTAAAACAAACATATCCAAAAGTTTCACTTAAAATTTCCATTTTTTCTTCAAATTTCTTTTCTTTATTTTTTATCGAAATCGATATATCCTCGATTTCCATCGAAATTTCCGTTTTCGGGACCATCGATATTTCCTCGAAACTCGATATTTTAGTCATTGTATAGAATGGGGTACTTACTTATTTTTGTGTATGCTATTCGTGTATAAATGTCTACATAAACAATCTACCTAGGAGGCCGAATACATGGTGTTCAGATGTGATTTTATTTTGGTAATAACCATTATGATTTTATTTCGTACTCATCTTATTATTCAGTCAACAAACCAACTTAAGAGGCCATATACATGGTCTTCAGATATGATGCTTTTTAGTTAAATGATTTCACATAGATGTTTTTAGTTATAAATCTTGATGTTGGATATGAGCTTGATCTACATCTAACTGTTACTGCCAAATTGCTGCAACTAAAAAGTACTAATGCCTTGTTAGTAATTTCTTCTAAAGGGCAGTTCCTTATTTGTATTCATAGAGATCTGATATTCTCATTTGTTAGCCTTTGTCTTTTGTTAGTTCTGTCTTTCTTGCACCTTTTTTGTCTACTGTGGAAATTTCAATGCAGCTGTTTCATGATGTATAGACATTAGGTTTTGAAACTGAAAGTTCAGCTTTCTATTTTTGTTTACTGTGTAACTGTTTTCTCTCCAATTGCACCATCTTTGGTTTAAGGCAGAGTAGCAGTCAGGTGCCCTTTTTTTTTTTTTTTCTGTTGGTTCTGTTCAGATTAAATCAGGTGAATAAGCTATTCCTTCTTTGTATGTTATTTAATTGAAAGTCTATCAAAACAGTCATTCTTCTCTCTCTTTTTTTTCCTGCTTTCTGCTTTTGGAATTACATTTTTGACATTTCATTAATCAGTTCTACTCTTCATAGATAAGCAGCTATTATTCCTTCTGTTTTTCCTATAGAATAGAAACTAAAGAGTTTATTCCTTTGGATAACAATAATAATTGTACTAGCAGGCTCTTAAAGGAAAAACTAAATGATAAAAGAATTAATTAATAACTTTCTCAGTTAGTTTGCCGACTTGATTGTTACCCTATTCAAAATCAGACGTGCACAGCTTATTGCCGTCTTTGTAGCGTCTGGAAATGCTTTGTCCCTACTTGGCTTTCAGTCTTTCACTTCTGTTTTAATGGGGGTTTTGGCGTTATGCTTACCTACATCAGCCACAAATATAGAGTAAAATTATATGGGGTTTAGAATCTTGAGTTTTTTGAAGTACTTACAAACAAGATTGTACCACAATTTCCATATTTTTCACAGTTAACTACTGTTCTCTCTCTTTTTTTTATAATTTTTTTTCACAATTTCCCCTCTGTATCTTTGTCCAAATGAACAAAGGTAGATACTCCCTGTCCCTCGATCTCTGTCCCTTACCTACCTCCTAGCTCCTATCTCATATTATATCCTCTCTTAATGGCATTATGTAATATGAACTGTTACCCTGAATTTGTTTATTGAACTGCTTGCAAGGTGAATTCTATCATACATTGACAGGAAAATTATCAATCTTGGGATTTAATTGTAACAATAAATCTGAGTTGAATGTTATATGTAATTTGTATGTCTAAAATCAGTAACCTTTCTCAACTTACTATGTACTGGTTACACTGATGTTTCTATAATGATGTAATTAGAGTTCAAACTTTTAGGTTTTGTTAAGGAGCATTGCTCTTAATAATTAGTATCGAGTCATCTATGTTGTTGATATGCTAAGCTTCATAATCATCTTTTATAGTTAACTTATTATATTTACTTGAATATTGAAGGGCCATTCTCGAGTCTGTGAAAGACTTTGAGTGCCACCAGCTTTTTGTCATGTTGCTCGATTTATGTAGTCTTTCCAAAGTGTTTACTTTGCAATTGAAGGGATTACTAACATTTTATATTATGCAGGGCAACCACTACTGTGGCCGGAACTGTGTTGATCTTTCAGCTAGAAGGATTCCCTTTTTGAAGCACCTTTCTCTTACTTTGGTTTTGGGACCTTGTTTTTTAGAGATGTATGTATCTAATATTGTAAATGCAATAGTTCTGACCTAAATCATATAACAATATACAAACATCTCTTTCACCTCAATTCAGCTAGAAGGATTCCCTTTTGAAGCACTCTCTTACTTTGGTTTTGGACCTTGTTTTTTGAGATGTAATGTATTCTAATATTTGTAAATGCAATATTTCTGACCTAAATCATATTAACAATATACAAACATCTCTTACCTCAATCAACACTTCTTCTTTTTTTCATTTCATTCGGAATAGTAAACCCTGCAGCAACGCGCGGGCAGTCTTGCTAGTTTATTCCTACATATGAGTGTGAGAAATATGACTGGTCATCCATGCATAGATACTATGGACAGCTGGGGGAGAAGCAGGGTGACTACTGCACAGAGCATGGGTTAGATTTCGGGTTTTTAAAGAGACTGCAAGCATATAATTAGGCTTTAATTAAATTAGGATTGAGAGTGAGATAAGTGATGAAGTCTCATGAAGATGTTGATTCCATAACCCACACCTTTTTTATGGTGTGTTAGCAGTTTCTAGTCAAATTTAATTAATTAGTTGCGCACTAATGTTTCATGTAATACGTGCTGCAAATTCAATCATCATGCATGTCTGCAATAATTTGGCATCTTTTCTTTCGTTTGGGCCAATACAGGATGTTGCTCGAGATATCTCTTTATTTATGATGATTAATTAAAGTGAAGAATCCGCGCACTATGAGTCTATGATAAGGAACAACTTCATTATTGAAGCACTTTTAAAGTTCCAAGCCCTAAAACGATAAACACGTGGTTCAACTTGTCATAAAAAAACACGTGGTTCAACTTAAATCATAAACTTTAACTTGCTTAGCATGCACAAAAGATATCGGGAATCTTATTATAAAGATTGATGAAATAAAGTTGGATTTGAATAATGATGGAATAAAGTTGGAAAAATCCAACTTTATTACTATTTCCTTACCTGTAAATTGCCAAGGGAAACCGGACCATTCTATCAAATTATTTTTTTTGGAAATGAGGTCAGATACTTTTTATTTGGTAGATATCAAATTGCTAGCTAAACTGCAGAGTATCTTTAGCGATTAGTTATTTTGAGTTAAATTTAGTCAACGTAGTAAAAAAATTATTTAGTTAGTTACTTTAAAAATACTTCTGCATTAGTGCTATCTACTATAAACTATTTTAAATTTATATTATTTTTTAAATGAATATTAAATAGTTTAGATATATTTATAAATTACATAAAATAATCAAAATAAATGTTTTAAATTATAGAGAGTCTCATCTTACTCTCTATATTAATAAGCTAGATAACTAAAAGTTATAATAGAGAGTCATTTAGAAGTCTGATGCAACAAGTAAAATATACAAAAAGCTAAACGCTCTCCAAAATAGCTAATGAGAAAAAATAGAGAGTCTGTTAAAGATTCTCCTATATTCTTTTGAAAAAAAAAAATGCCAAAAAACTGCTGAAATGACGAGAGTGACATAAATCTCTTAACTGCAAGTTTGCAAGTGAGATATCTTGAATTTGAGTAATGAAGCGGTAGTAACATAAGTACGACATGTGTGCATGGAATAATGGGCTCCGTGAACAAATTATTTCCTGATAAATTATATGGTAAAGTGCCATAAAAATGGATCCAAAAAACTCTAAGATATCAAAAATTTTACACTGACTTTTTTCTTAAATAAACATAACTTTATTATCAACTTGATAACATTACAAAGACTCAAAGAGACATGTCAAATAGCCACCTGTTAATATAAGCTCCCCCACACAATGCTACTCTTAATACGTCTGACCGCTTATAACTACATATAAAATAATAAAGTACAGAGCAAAACATAAAATCAGAGCCCCTTCAATCTAACTGTGTGGTCATCATGATTATGTTAAACCGTTATACCTATTGACTGAGTTTTCCCATTCAATCTATAATAAAGTTGAGCCTACCGCAAAGTAGCCAGCAATCAACACCTTAATTTTTGATTTTCTACTATTAGGGAGTTAGTGCTTCTCTACACCTTCCTCATCATTGCCACCGAGAATAAATTCAATGACACTAAGGATGAGCTATTATCTTGTTTTACATTTGGGTTATATTGGTGTTGTTTTTTATTTTTATTTTTTTTTGTACGCGCTGAGAAAGTAATAGAAGTCATTTGTAATAAAAGTATATAGATCGATTTCATAAATAAATAAATAAAAGTCTATGGCTAAAATCAATAAATTCTACCAATTTTTTAAAAAAGCTGTCATTTAAAAAAAAATCTGCACAAATCCAAATATAATAGATTTCCGTTAAGTGTCGTCCTGTCACAAGGAATCTGCAACAAATTAAAAGACAATATTAAAGTAAATCAAAGCAATAAAAAGCAATATAAAGCCACTTTACTTTTGCATCAATCGATCTTATCATTTGAAATGGCCTGGATTCTCTTATGTATAGCTTTTCAAAAGTCGTTACTATATTCATTTTCATGCGAGTTGATCATTTTATCATTGCACGAGTACGTAGAACCGCATTAAGGCATTCAATTTATATGAGATCAATGAGCAATCATGTAAACTATTTCCATGATCAAATCGGCGCCAAGACCAGCTAGTTCAGAAGTGACGACTATAGCCACTATATAGCGAGCAATATATATAGTCATGTTGCAGATGCAGCCGCCGTAATTCTCCGGCCAACGATCTTTCCCCCCTAACCGGTATATTTGGATATTCGCAATTCTGCAACACACACACACGCACAGATATATAAACAGACACAACACGTACATAGCCACATAAGCATGTACATCTCATAACAACCAAGTTTCCATTCAACTTGCTAGGGATCGAGATCCAAATGGAGTACGAACATGGAGAACTCTATCGGACAGATCGGAGATGATTGAGACTGCCATTTCGTAAGCCATACTAAGGTTGGTAAGCTCAAATCACATCTTTCAGTTCAGTGCATATTATGATAGTAGTTAACATAGGTACAGCATGTGTGCATGGAATAATGATTAAATAACTGGTCAATCATCCATCGGAAAGATGATGTAACACTCATTCAGCAATATTTGGATTCTGAATGTTAACTTCTTCACTCTACTGTCTGTTTGATTGTCTTTAGACCAATTAATGAAAAGATTTTAGGGGAAATGTCTCTTTACCTTAATTTTAAGGATGTTATCCTCCTTTACCTTAGTCAATTATTAGTTTTCACCATCATCCTTAATTAAGATGTCTTATTTTGTTCCCTAATACCTAATTAATATTTTTATTTATTTATTTTTGAGATAATTTTACCGTCACACCTTTTTCACATAAAGAGAGAGACAGTAGAAAAGAAAGAAGACATTGGAATCTTCATTGTAAACCTCGTTGGAGGTCGTCAGACTTGGAGATCTTATAAGTCAATGGAGAGGTTACTATATAGACTTTTTTGCCCTTCTCCCAAATAAAAAGTTTATTGTCTCAAATGAAAGTTTTTGGGTTGTTTTTTTTTTTTGGGGGGGGGGGCGATAAAACTGATAAAATTTAGGTTTTGGAAATGGGGATTAATCTCTAAAAAATTAGACAAATAAAGCTTTGATTAAGAAGATGAGAAGATTATATCAATTGAAAACTCTTTATTGGGGGGGGGGGGGGGGTGAGCATATAAACCAACAAAATTGGGCATTTGGAAGGAGGATTAATCCCCCTAAAATTAAACAAATAAAATTTTAATTGAGGAATAAGATGAGGAGATTACATCAATTCAAAGTGGGGTGATCAGTGGAGTGTTTTGGTTAAAATTTGGGTTTTGAGTCAAGACCCTAAGATTTTATGCTTAAGATTCTTTTATATTTTGAAATGGGTTTTGAAACTCAGCCTAGCTTGGAAGCCCATTCTCACACCTGCACATTTTGTGCTTGATTTTGGAAAAGTGGAATTTGCATGTAGTTGTTAGTGTACTTTTTGTCTATTTTACTTTTGCGTATATATTTTTTTTCTGGTCAATACTTTTGCATATGTGAGATCGTTGTTTCGTTATCTTGCTATTTTGACATAATTGGTATCCTTTTAACGTTTTTAATTGATGTAAGTTGCTGATTTAAAAAAAAAAATGCATTTGTGAAAAAGGATATAATTGGTTATAATGTACTAGCCTTTTAATACAAGCCTACGCGGATTTTTTTTTTAAAAAAAAAAAAATTATGATTCTCATATATTTCTTTCTTTCTTTCAATATACTGTTATCCTAATCGCCTACATATAATAAAACTTTGATAAATTAATAATCGCGCTTAAATAATGAAATCAGCGATGTACTTTTTTTTTTTTTGAGAAGCAAAAATTTCATTAATAACCAAACAGATATACATAACATTATATCCATAGTTACGGAATCGTCCACATGAGTGACTTCCATGAGCCAAAAAGACTCAACCCCTAACCAAATTTTACGCTCATACCTTCGAGCTACAATGAGTAACCACCAAACATATACCGATACAACCACCCGTTCGGACACCACGATCCAAAACCGCCAGACCACGTGTAAGGGTGATCACCATCACGTTGATAACCAAAAAGCACCGACAAAAGTCTAGACCACGACACACCCATGAACCCAAAACAAACTAACCCTCGCTCAATTGAGGAGGGACTTATTATACCTAAACAAAAATCAAAACGGAAAAAACCTAACCAAAAACCACCAACTATAAGTAAATAACAAGCCCAGGCCCAGAGAGCTAAGGCAGCCAAGCCCCACCTCGTTAGCCCAGTCCAGGAAGGCACCTGAACCAACACGCCACCATACGCGCGGCTCCGCCACCGATGTCGGACCTCGACCATCTGCGAGCCATCTCCGCTGTCGAACCACAGGCCAAGAATACCCACCCACTCCACCGCCCCAGCCCCACACAGCCTCACTCCGGATATCAGAACCAAACAGGACCACCCTCCTATCCCAACAGGTCCCAGCCACCCTGTCCTTCCGCCTCCCATCTCCGATCTCCCACCTATCCATGGTAGCTTCACCGTCAGTCCCACTGCAGCACCGTAAATCCAAACAACATCAATACCACCTAGCAGCCACCAACCCGATCCACGTTCAGCCGCCTCCTGCACACGAGCACGACGAGAAAAGCAACTTCCCAACCCCAGCCACTGAGCATCAAGCATGCCAATGAACCAGACCACCCGTCCGGCCACACGCACCGTGCACCGGCGAGGCTAGTGGCCAGCGCCAGCGTCGAGGCACAGCCGGACAGGCAAGAAGGACCACGCGGCTCTCAAAGTTTTTTTTCCCTCTAGGGTTTTTTCTCTCAACTTTTTCTCCTAACCCTAGGGAATTTTTTATAAATCAGCGATGTACTAAACTAATATTCTTGCTAAATACATAAGATGATAATTATTTTTAAACTTTTGTAGGTCCCATTGAATATATAAATTAGTAATTGATTAAACTGACATATAAAAATTTATAAGGAATGTTTAATATTTTTTTAATTCTCTTATTCTTAACTTCATAACTTATTCTTAAAAGAGAGAATACTTGCATGATAGGTGCAAGAAGAATATGAAAATTACTATGGAATAGGGTCTAAGATCAAATCTAATGACGATTGTATGTATATAGATGATGTTCAATGCATGCATGTAATATCTCGACATATTTGATCTTCTATAGAATTAAATTTTGAAACACGTACTGGATATTCTATGGAAGTACGTTTGGTGTTTAGTGTATGTGCTGATTTAGCTTATGTACTTTTTTTTTTCTTTGAGAATAGAAGAAATTCATTAATCTAAAAAATTACAATGACGGGATGACTGTAAAATCCCAATTACTCTAACTAGAGAAGAGTACCTACTCATACCCCAAATGTAAAACCAGCGGTTAGAGAAACCATGAGTTGATAGGGGCCCAACTCTAGCCATCAATCTTTTCCAGGAGTCTCGATATATCCTTATAGCTAACCTCAAGAAGAAACAATCCCCTTCCGACACCATATACCAAGACCGCTAGTATACGTGTAGAGGCGTCTCCCCATTACATTGACAACAAGAAAACATCAAAATTAAAACAAATAGTCCCTATAATTGACACCATAACAATGGCACACCCACAAAACTAAGACACCTTACCCTTGCTCAATTCAGGAAGGACTTATTAGACCTAACCAAAAAAAAAAAAAAAATCTAATAAAACGACAAAATTGACTGCATCTATCAACTTTCCTCATCCACGATGCTAGCTCCAATTAGGGCGTACAAATCATGGTACAAGCCGGCAAAATCGACCGATAAATATAGTTTGGTTAAAGTTTTTTAACTTTAAAAATAAAAAATCAGTTCAATATCAAACCAAACAATTTATGAACTTGGTTGACTTGGTTTCTCTTGTGCTTAAACCGCGGAACCCTAACCAACCGGTAAGTTTGAAGTATAAGAGAAACATTCTTTTATATATACACATTAAATAT